>OX457029.1:39757499-39822499 GCA_949752745.1 Protula sp. h YS-2021 | reverse complement strand
CTTGGTATATTTCAACGAATTGAGAATTTGGGTCATTTTATCTGTTATAACATGCTTTATTGGTGTTTGGTTATGTTACTGCAGTCATTTTATGGTGTTTTTTTTTCTTCTTTTAGGTAGAAGGGATCGGGAAAATCGATCTGGGGCTAAACGTAAAGGTCATCTGCCACCAGTCCTTAAAAGTTTGAACCTTGATTGTTTTGTGCATAGCTTTACAGAACAAACCAATTACTTCTGATAAAGGCAAAACGGAGATTACATGCAAAAGAAAAAAAATTCTAGAGACTTGACAGCTGTTCCAGAATCATTACTCAATATCTTATTGGCGATATAACTAAATTCTATAACAGAATGTTATGTTTTGGTTAATGGCGCCACGAAAATTGCAAAGCTACACACGTTGTAGCAGCACAAATTCTTTGAAGCCAAAGCTTGTTGCGTTGCGACGTTACTAAAAAATACGTACAGGCCTAAGAGAACGATTGCTAAGATTTAAAAACAGAGACATAAAGCAGATGTAGTGTTGAAGAGCTATCATGCAATTCGTTTTAGATGACTTTTTGTTCTAAAAGCTGAAATTTAATTTTTAAAAATCAGTTGAGCAACAAAAACAAATAAGGCCTCATAAAAAATATTTTTGGAGCTTGATAGCGAAGCACACCGCTCAATAGACATAAATACAAAAAAATAAAAGACGCAGTGTAAACACTTATTGCTGAGATATCAATCTTCCTGAGCATGTTTTTTTCTTTAAAATGTCCAATTGTGTTTAACATCGACTAAGGCATGCGGAGGGTATCATCAAACAACACACATGCAGGAGACTTTGTTTAATAGACTCTTTTCACATGTATTTGCGAAGTGATTCTTACCATTTTATGGAACGAGAAATGCATAGGTTTTGGGGGGTAGGAAGGGTTATAGTAGGGGTTCAGAAATGAGGGACACACACCCACATCCATTTCTTCAGCGCTGTGGTAAAACTGTGGAAAAAACACAACATATTTATGCTGGTAAATATTACAGGGAAGGACAAGGTTCAACTCAAAATGTGGAACAGGCTCCTAATTTTCGAGAGGTCAGTTTTTCACAAGATTTTCCGGAGATCATCCGAGATTTCCTTTTTCCACAAAAAGGGCCTTTTCGACAAACTATCCTCTTCCAAACCAAGTGCACTGCTCCTTGATGGGTAAAAACAATATAAAGGGCTCACTCTGTCTCAAAATTGCACACAAAAAACATAGTTTATGGGTAGTATTTACTACCGTGTCTATTTTTATGCCCAGTAAACATTGAGACTTTACATCAACGTTGTATATACGTCGCACCCGAGGCGGCTCAACGTCGAGTTTTGTGTGATTATGGAAGTCAAAACAACGTCTACCTACCAACGTTGGATAGACGTCGATTAACCGACGTCTAATCAATGTTGCGTAGAGGTTGCAAATGGAAATCTAAACAATGCCAGTCTAGCAATATCGTATGGATATCGGAAGAGCGAAGTCGATTTCTATACAACGTTTAGTGTCCGACTTCTATTCAACGTTGCATCAAAGGCGTTTATCAGAAAAAAGAAAAAAAAAAGGGGTTCTGGTTGCGACCCAGACAGCGTCTCAACAACGTTGCTTATGCAACGTCTAATTAACGTCATGTAATAAAACTTAGACGTTGATGTGTGGCCGCGACCAAACGCAACCAAATTTAGCGTTTCGATTTGGTGACAACCTGAATCGACGTTTCTCAACATTGGGAATGTTTACTGGGGTGTCCCCACAAGAGAAAAACTGAAGAAGATTATTATGGTCATTACAATAAGAGCAGAAATATTCTTCATGTTTAACAAGTGGCTTTTTCATTTGCTATTTATAGCATATACATTTAAAATTTTAGATTAAACTTCTGAATCTATGAAAATGCTGATTTTTTTACAGCAGGCGGTGAGTTGAGTGTACCAAATGTCACTTAATAAGATGAACAGACCGCCTCCCCTTCCCGCTTTTATCGCGCATTGTTTTTAAATATGGTTGTTGGAAGTGGAAAAGCCGAAAATAAGAGAGAGTGCATTTAAAAGAATCGCTGCAGAGACTTATCCCCGTGAAATGGGGAGGGGAGGGGTTATAAATATATGAAATGAATCCATATATACATATATATATAGTTTTCTGACCATTTTTCAGTTCTCAGATTAAATATTAATATCGATAATCTATGACCGTGGGGGGGGGGGGGGAACGACGGGAAAAGGATTGTGAATTAAAATCACGACTATTCGCAGTTGCCATTGCAGCCCTACCTCCGAGTCTCGCACCGAACATGTTCAAGAAGTGCGTGAAGTTCAGCTGGGCGTCTGACTCCTTGATCATCTCCTTGAGCTTCTTGGGGTCTGGGTCTTGGCCTGAAAACAGATTGTTCTATTTAATTGTAATTCGAAGTAGTAAAACATTGAACATTTCGAACTTTTTACTTATTTAACTAGAATACTCGTTTAGAACATAAATGTAGCATGAGCTATTATTAAGTAAGGAAATATTTTAAATTTATGTTCATCCGCCAATTCAGGCAAGAGATATTGTATATACTATTTAAAACTACGGCCAAGAACAAAATGAAATACAAAAGTTCTGAGCAATCCCAGCCAGAACAAAACCAAGCCTGACACTGCTAAACGCCAACATGTGAATGAGTGTTTTAAAGTGTCCTACTCACCAGTCTGTTTGTACATTTCCGCCAAATCGGTCTCATCCAGGATGCCGTCTCTGTTCTGATCCATCAAACCGAACGCCTGAAGTAAAAGAACGGAATGTATAGCGCAGAGAAAGACATGTCTTGGCCAGGGATAGCGTTTATGCCGCCACACTCTTGTAGTGAAAAATAAAAAATTATGTTCTGATCTCTGACTTTTTTTTTCTTTTTAAAGGCAAATATATTTTCTGCCGAGCAAGAATAAAATTTAAATCATCAGTAAGAGATAATTTTTCAAATCAGCATAAAATTGAGTTTCCGTATTTTTCCAACGTAAATCTAGTCTTTATAAAAATAAAACTGCACAAAAATCAACTGAAAACCGTAAGTTTAAACAAGAAATTATTCCTGTGTTTCAATTACTTCTAAACAGTACATGCTTTATCCTACAACAGTATTGAAAAATAATAGAAGAATAAAATAAAATAATTGTTTTAATAGAACCTGAGCATGTAGAGGGTCATTTCAAAGATGATTTCTAATTTCTATCTGAATTCTTGAAGTTTAAAATTTTCCAAATTTTAAAGGATAAATATGGCAGGGGGTAATATAATTAGGTGTGGTTAATGTTACAACTCGCTACACCGTTAAAAGGGGGAAACACGTAGAACATTAGTGAGACATCCTGAAGAACAAGATAGAAAGGATTCACTGTCAGTTTATGACGTCATAAATAAGTTCCATACAGAATGTGCGTAGAAATCCCACATGTACTCAAGTTGGATTTAGACGCCAGTGCACGTTTTCTGAAATATTCACACTTAGGTATTTTCACTCCCAAGAGTCCAAACTTTTCTGCCATGAGCTTGTCACGCGAACTAGTCCCGCAGTCGCTAACTCGGATTGATACAAAATGAGACTATTTCCTAACCAAAGAGGCCGTCGATAAAATAAAAAAAAATCAATTTTTCTTTTGTTTCCAAAATTTATTATTTACTGTAACATAACGTCTTACCTTAACTATATGACTTAAACTGAGCTCATGCAATGTTAAAATCTACATTGTATAAATGAATTCTGTCGATTTCGATGCAAAATGCAAGGTCAGCTCAAGAGCAAAACCAGCACTTTGAATCACTTTGAATCGGTCTTCTAATTCACTGTCCGGTGTTACTACGGAACTACATTTTGATCTATGGTCGAGACCAGTCATAACCAAATTGCAACCAGGTTTATTGTTGCCGACGTGAGGTTTTTGGTGACAAAGATCCATGTATACACAGCTTTGCATATCCAATATCTATTCAATGTTGTGTCAAAGACGCTGATTAGATGCTGATGTATGGTTGCAAGTTTCTGGTCTAGTACTACTAACTGAAGTCGTGGGCATAGCAAAACGACCCGGGGGATAGAGAGAGAAAGAGAGAGAGAGAGAGAGAGAGAGAGAGAGAGAGAGAGAGAGAGTGTGTGTGTGTGTGTGTGTGTGTGTACACTGCCAGTACATCCACAGTGTGAAATTAGCATGCTCTGTATACTGCAAGGTGCTTTGCGCTTGTGTTACCCACAATTCCTATGGGCCTCCTATTGTCTATTTCCGGCTCAGTAAAATGAGGATATGTTTCATGGCAACTGTTGGCTAGTGCATCTGCCAGGTCAACAAAGCTCAACTCTTCCCACACTTAGCTTCAGAAAAACGATTGCATTCCGCTGCAAACAATTTACTTGTTTGACAGCTGGGAAAAACAGGTGGGCAGGTAGGATGTTTGTTGCTCAAGTCGAACAGAGATAGTCGCCTTTGGAAAAGAAACGTGTGGCCAATTAGTAGGCCCCATCAGTTCTTCGTTGCTACACAGAAAAAGAAATTTTATCTAACGAACTCAGAACGGAAATCAAGGGTTGGCAAAGATCTGTAATCGGTCATTTACATAAAATTGTTCCAAATTAGCCCTGATTTTTAAGAGGAATAGGATGGGGTGTACGAAGTTTGGTTTCAGGTCTTCAGAAAGCCAACACAGCGCAATGGTGCACCTGCTGCTACCAAGCGAGCTGGAACACATCTTTTGCTTATCTAAAGCTTTACGACTTGTTCAATTACATTTTTCGCTTTTGTTTCATTAATGTTATCCGTACCGCCTGGAAACAGAACACCCAATAAACAGTTGGGAATTAATACATGTTTTCCGTACCGCCACATTATAAGATATTAGGTACATTTAGAAGCCTTTGCTGATGGTAAAAGCATGAGCAAGAGGCCCCCAGGAGCTAAGCAAGAGTCCATGAGGATGATGGCTGCCGACAGTTCTGCCACAAACAACCGGTGAAAAGCCAGCTGACGGATTCCGTGCATGCCCAAAATAGATCACCTTCGATTGCTGTAGTAGCGTTGCTACTAGGTGCTGAACATTACGCCAGATGTCAGGCAGTGAGTAGCTTTAACCTCTTATTAAAGATCTACTGCCTTCATATAACAGTATACTGCACTTCTACAACAGTATGCTGAATTTATGTAATAGCATACTGCATTTATATAACAGTATTCTACACTTAGTTAATTTATAGTACAGTGGAATCTCTGGATTCTGACCACCATCGGAACTTTTTTTTTTTACTCTTATATACAATTGTATAATGAACGTTAAAAAATAATCTTGTAGAAAATGGTCATGTACAAAAACTCGCGATGTACCACGAACAAGATCACGCACAGCAGAAAGTTGAAACCCTGCTTAGGAACGGAAATTTGAAAGCAAAGAAACGCCCTCAAACAAACAGACAAGTCTGTTGAAAATGGCCAAAATTGAAATTTCGACATTTTGAAATTTCGAAACAAATTGCTACATTTTATGAGAGAGAGAGTGAGTGACTGGGTGAGCGATGACTGACTGATTGATTGACTGAATTCAAAGGCATCCTCGCCATATTCTGGTAGCATCTTTCTTTCAAATTACTCGATTCATCGGCTTTGAATGCATTTTTTAATCTTTTACTTTTTTCAATATGTATATATTTTTAATAGACATTGCACATCTTCAGTGTAATTTTATCAAGTAATGATCTCCGATATTGATTCTTCAAATGAAATAAGAAATTTTCTGTGTGTGTTAAAAGGAAAACTTACTACAAATGGTTTGAACAACAGTTTACGAAACGTACACCTGACAGGGCCGTGTAAACTATTGTGTTCTATGCATGGTGACAACATTCAAACAGAGCGAACATGGTAGAAGTTACACGCTGCATTTTTTAGTCGGGCTTAAGAAATACGAGCGCTTTCAACTGGAAAAAGCAACTCCACGCACTGCAGAGGAGTAACTATAATTTAGTATCTTTATATGAGATACTGCACTTAAATATGTGCTACTTGAATTCGAATTTTTAATGAGAACACAGAATGGTGTTTTGGTTTTGCTTTTGTCGCTCCATGTTAAGCCCGATCATGAACGCAGCAACACAGAAAATGGGTTTGAAAGATTGGATATGGAAATATTATATATAAAAAAAGACATGAATTGGCAAATATCTCTAGATAAACAGAAAGGGGTGGAAAAACTGTTCCTCGAGGAGCAAAACCTGTGAAATATCATCAACATATTTTAGAGATTTCTGCCTGTAACAAACTATTTACATTATTCGTGCCGTAAACACTGAAACACTGAAGTGGATAAAAAACGCATTGAAATCTTTGAAAACGTTTTAAAACGTTAGGCGGAACGGAATTTCGCGTCAGTGTTAACAATACTACTACCTAAAACTACTTTAAAGTACGAACGTAAAACTGGAGTTGTAGGTTAAACTGTTTGGTACAGGAGTTTTGGAAAGGTTTCGATTTCATGTCAAGGATTGGATTCAGGTATGTGCTTTAGTTTTCAGCCATTCACAGCAGCTAATGAACTTTTATAGTAATATCAAACCTCCTTGAATTCAGCTATCTGCTGTTGGTTAAACAGCGCGAAAACATTCACTGCTGGCTTGGCCTATAAAAGAACAGAGAAACATATCCCTTGTTGAAAATGGTCACACAACAAACAATCAAGCACCCACCTCCTTAAATTCCGCAATTTGCTGTTGGCTGAAAAGTGCGAAGACATTTCCAACAGGTTTTGGTTTTTCTTCAACTTTGGGTGGGGGTGTTGGTTCCTTTTCCTCCTTTTTTTCCTTCTTTTCCTTCTTCTTTTTCTTCTCCTATGAAGCGGTAAAGGGTGGGGCACATTATGCTGGCCATACGTTTGGTGAACAAACAAGCAAAGGTTCGCAATGTGGGTCGTGTGCGTGGTGACCGCAGTTAACAATGTACATGAACATATCGCAGGCCTCGCATATAATGAATAATTTCATTTTATATAAATCTGGTGAACGAACTCGAAGCTACATACATTTCGGGGACCATGTGGTCGGGAAACAAACTATATACATCAACAATGCACTCACTGTCTAGAGAACAAGCTGCAGGCTATGTACATCACGGATGGAACAAATAACTGCCCCAAAACTAGAAGCTATTTGTAATATTGCCACATATAACAGGATTTAAAAAAGGCACAAGCAAATGTGACCATTAAAGTGAAGCACAAAATTATATCACTTCGGTTATTATTGCATAAGAAACAGAAAGTGAATTTTTCAGCAGCGCAGCAATCATTACAGCCTAAGGCCAGAGAAATAACTTTGTTACTCATCAACGGACGGGCCACTTAAATCTGAAATCAAGTAACTCGATCCAGTCTGAAAAGATGCAACCCAATCTGGTCTAAAAAGATCTAATCCGATGTGGTCTAAAAAGAGGTTACCAGATCTGGTAAAAAAAAATTTTCAAGCAAAAAAAAAAGTCAGCAGACTCGCAAATTTTGAAAATTTACAGCTGAAAATGTAGATTCATACATCGCAGATATTGGCTCAAATTGTGTTACCACTATTGTTAAACGACACCATGAATAAATAGGTGTTAAGTGATATAAGCTGTTATTCAAAACAAGAAACCAGTCTTGGCAGAAAAAAAAAACGCAATCCGAATGTTACAAAACGTAACGCAAGAAATTTATCAATATAAAGTTCCGAAGCTGCCGGTAAAAAACTGGCAAAATATTTTCTTAACTTGGATGAGAAACAAAACACCATTTTTCTTTCTGGCCTTTCTTCATTAAAATAAAAATCAATTAATTAAGAAAACAAAGTCAGATTACAGACAATACAGATAAATTTTAAAAAGAACACATCACATTTTTCTGTCCTTGTCATTTAGAATTAATCAAACATATTTTCATATTCTTATCTTATTTTAAATTATTTTGGTATGAAGTTTCTCTACTAGTTCCAAATCGGTGTTGTACAATGTTTGAAACAATAAATCTTTGATGCATTTTTGTATCGGGAACATTGAAAGATCCATTTCATAACTAAATTAAACGTTATTTTGATTTGTTGAAAAAAGTTACACACAAAGCATACATTGTTAACAGTTTTGGCTCTAGGAAAAAAGTTTTACATTCTTTGAAAAATGTGCCCTAGTTTTTAAGATACACGTTTGATTTCGCTAGATAAAATGAAGGCAATATAAATGAAACTGTGTACTCACCTCACCCATTTTGACGCTAAAAATAGAAAAGAAAGAAACATATTACTGAGCAATCAGTCATGAAAATAAAACTTTGATTTTGAAGGCTTTAATTTTGTTTTTGTGTATTATTTGGGGCGAGAAGTTTTTTAAATATGTCACGTGCTATTTCTTTCTGGGGGCTCGTTTTTTTCTATCCGTTTTTGGCAGACCTTGTTGTTTCTGTCTAGGTTTGCTAGTTTGTTTTCACAGATATTTTTGACCAAATAGAAATTTTATGGCGGTGGTTGAGAAAGAATTTTGAAAAATATCAGATCTTCCACTAGCAAAAGACATCTCATGCGCTGCTATTGCATTTTCCTTCCCTAAAGAGATCTCAATAAAAGGGAGTGAATGACGTCATATATCATATGACTTCCTTCAGTCATTTTTATTACTTACAAATAATTTAAATCCAGACCCCTTTCTGTTATTTTTACTTGTCAAAGTTTACTCCGAAATGGTTAGTACAAATCACGCAAGCGAAGATAACATAATAAGCTAAAGAGCAACTTCATTAAAAAATCTACTCAATCGATATCCCATGCAAAAAAAAAAAATCTATCCGGTTTAGTTTCCAGTCCTTCCTAACCATCGCGAAAACTTCCCTTTTGCTCTTGTTATTTGAAATACTTTGCTATTCAGTGTAAGGAACGGAAAAAGAATCGTAGAAGATATGCACTTACTTCAGCTACTGACCACGACCGCAGACGACTGACGAAAGATGCGAGTGGCTTCTTCTGTTTTTATATGCCTCCCGCTAAGTCCTTACTTAGCTCTGCTGCTCGCCTTGCAACGGTTAAGCAAAACAGGATCAGAGGTGCAAACACTGGCAGGATGTCTGTTTGGTTTGCCTGGCTGCTAAAATAGTTAATATGCGTTAGTATGAGGAGAGAAGCCAACAAGAACGGGATGTGGGTGGGGGATTACTCTCATATATATGGTAAGATCCTAGATGTGAAATTAGATGGAATTTTAAATTGGAGCCCAGCAAGAAGAAAAGCAATGTGGCAGGGACAAGCTGGGCAAAACATTTTATTATACAAACATTTACCAATTTTAATGATAAGCACGTAGCCACAAAAATAAGATCAATTTTATACAGCGCAGACGCGGAATAATTTAATGAACGTTTAATGCTTTCAAATAGGACGAGTTTACACCTTTTTTTAAAACCTTTGAGATGTGAGGCTGTCTGATCTCTCTAGACACAGTAAACACTGTGGTGTTGGTCCGTATTGCGCCCGGTTGCGAATTGGTTTATTTCGTCGCAGATTTTGTCGAGATTTTTTTCTCGACGTCTGAAAAACGTCTTTGGCACAACGTGGAATAGACGTTTGTGTGTGGTCACGGCCAAATACAGTGGTCTATTCGACATCTTAATGCAACGTTAAACAGAAGAGGAATTTACAACGTTCTTGAAACGTTGCTGTTTGGTCGCAATCAGAGATCCATTTTTCTCGACGTCTCTCCAGCGTCCATAGTGTTATGTTGGGTAGGCGTCGAGAAATATACATTTTATCGAAGTCGGAAAGTAGCCATTCTTTGGATGAATCATTGTATGTCCACAATAGCGCTCAACGAACAGGGAAGCACGAACCTCTAGAGAATAAGCCAAAATTGATATAAAATATTAACATTTAAGTAGAGCACATTGTTTTGTTGTTTTTTTTCTCATATTCTTTTAGAAAATACACATGGAAATTGACCCTATGTAAACCAAAGTCACCTGATGGCTCCAGTGCGGAGGATCATCTGATGGGATGGTGACCACAACTCGTTAGGATTGTCTATGCCCAAACATTTATATAGCGGAGTCGATACAACGTTAATATACCGGTGTATAATTCCAGGCGTTGTTTCGTCTCTCACAATCAACCAAATCACAACGTTCATCCAACGACGATTCACCACACCTCTCCATTCAAGTAAATTGTAATTTGACTTCGCAGCTTGTATATCAGTGAAGAATAATTAAGTATTTTTTTTTTCAGGTTTTCAGGTGTGCCCCCCCCCCCCCCCTCAGCTCCTCCCCTCCTTTCCTCAACCTGCTCGAGAGACTTCCCTGGTTTGCTTATTGCCAGAATCTCTATGCGCATTAGCTTTTCTTCCTGAGTAAAAACTGACAGGATTACCTGTTAATCCAGTTTGCTCTCTCTTACCGTAAGGTATTCTAATTTACTGACCAATGCGCTAAAAAGTCAGTGAACATGCAGTCTGTGTACACTCACTTAATTTTATTGAAAATGACAACACCTTAGGTACTAATCTGTACAGTATGTCATGTAATTCACACAACGAGCCGACAGATATGTTGAACTTTCGTAACTGTACTTACATTTTTTATGGGTAACAATGAATTTTACTTTATTTGGACTCCTAAATTTAAAGTGGTGCACACGCTGAAATTAAACGCGGATTAGAACGATTTTCAGATGAATTTGTCTCACTGAAACGAAAACTCTGTTTCAGCCGTCAGCGCCATACAGTCTACCAAGATATATTTTTCAAATTAAATTATTGATACAAATGCTCAATAGCAGTACAAATAATACAAATGATACAAATGCTCGATAATAGTATCAGTAGTTCGATCCAATTTAATAGTTGTATATTCTAAACTGTAACTGAGACCAAATAAGCCCTCGCTTAGAATTTTAGTACGTTTAATTTTGTCACTGTTTTCACTACTATATCTACTACCACTACCACTACTATCACTACAGTACCACTACTACTGCTCCTACTACTATTACATCTATTACCCATCCTCCTCCACGATTAGCTCAGTGTAGTAGAAACAGCATTAGTAATAGTAGTATTGTAGTATAATTGTATAAAGCAACGTTTTCAAATTTAGGCAATAGTTAGAGACACTATTTAGTATACTATTTATAAACGCTGCTTAGAGATCTCCTTAAAAATGTTGAATGAATTCGAAAACGGCACTCTAAGGGACATTTAAATAAGAATTACAACATATGTGAAATAAAAGCGACAAATATTTTGCGGCCAAGAACCAGTAAGTAGGAAATGACCACATGTGCGCGAATACTGGTATTTTCTCCAGTTTACGGTATAAAGTGTAAGCTGAAAATAGAGTTTATTCTATAGCAGTTGGTTCGTGCATCGGTGGTATACAACATAACTGAGCCTATATAAAACTAGGCAAGGTTGATTATTTGAGCAATGTTAGCTAATGTCAATAAAGTATGTTTTCTTGATGTGCCCGAACAAGCCATGGATATTGATCTGGCATTGGCAATAACCGTTTTCAATGATTTTGCTCCATGACTGAAATAAATAAGTCTGCTAAGAAAGCTCCTCTAATTCCTCTCATTTGCTCATCTCAGAACCGAACTTGTACTTTTGGTGCATTTGCAGCAGCAAAAGAAGCGTAACAAACGTGTATGTTTGGCTGTCAAATTCATGTCAAATGGAGTTTAAACGTCATGACCAAAGAGCTTATTATTATCATAATTATTAATACAATAATAATAATAATAATTATTATTATTATTATTATTATTATTATTATTATTATTATTATTATTATTATTATTATTATTATTATTATTATTATTATTATTATTATTATTATTATTATTATTATTAATTATCATACTATAATTATTAATTATTATTATGTTGTTGTTGTTGTCGAACGACATTATAAATATATAATTAGCCATTGGGGTGGATTTTTATGTAGTGGTAATAAGACAAAACAGTTGATAAATGTATCCCAGTCTTCTATAGACAAATATTAAAGTTTGCTGAAGAAACATCCTACGTGAGACACATCTCAGATATTATTTAGAGCAACAAATTCATTAAAATATTTCACCTATTCAGGACTTGTGCCTCGAAATGACAACTCACCAGCATATTGAGAATTTGACAAATACTATAAAGACCAACTATTTGAAGTGCTGCTGTATAATATCTGCAATTAATTAAATGAGGAGCATTAGCTTGACGATAAACATAAAAAGGTAGTAACAGTGTTAATAATCTTTATACCGTGAAGGGGTCATGTATACAAATAACACATAAAAATCAGCTTGGTCAAATTGCTTAAAATTTCTTGCTATTTTAGCTTCAGAAAATCAAGAAGTATCAGTTTTGCAATATGCTTTTGAATATATTTATAGTTTAAGTTTTTTTACATTACTTTCCCAAAAATTGCCCTCTAGAATTCAGGCTTATATGTAACTGTTTTTCATGACTTAGTCCATTCTATTTTGTCACGGAAATGCTGTGGCTGCCAACAGGGCACCCAATAACCCAAAATTTAAACTTGTTTCGTTTTGCTAGAAATGATCCGAAAAGTATATAAACAACTGTTATTGATTTCAAAAATGTATAATTTAAGAAGAAAAATGGTGTTTTGTATATATGGATTTTCATTCTTGGGCCAGCTTTGCCACTCTAGCTATATATTGCTAGAAAACACCTGCTTCAAAAGAATGAAATGTGGATTTGCGCGTTTTCGTTAATACATTTTGTCGATTTCTATGTAGTTATGCCTGGATGACCTGCAAACCAGTAAGTTTAGGGATGTAGGAGCAATCGCTTGATATACAGTCAGCGTCGTCGGATTATTCATTGCTAGCGCTCAGAAAAAGTATATCGATGTATTTTATTTGGCCACACTGCTTGCTCATTATTTATTTACTATTTATTATTTATTTTATGCAGAACCCGAAGCAGAAGGGATAAAAAGCATGCCTTCTCAGCTTGCCCACCCTTGTGATAGCCAAATCTCTTCAGCATTACATTTTCAGTACTGTTGTCTATATAGCCGGTTTCCTTTGAAGTTCACGTTGTGCGGATGCAGTGAATGCAGAGTTTTTGGATGCATTATACAAATGAGTTTGGGATATTTCTTGACCTATGTGAGGTTCAGTTAAAACAAAAAGCCTATAAGCTTTTTCTGTTTATTATCAGATAATATGAGTTCATTTACTTCTGACACTTGCCTAAAAATATAATATTATACGTCCTAAAACAGGAACTGCCTTCCCTATGACTCGAGCAGAATGACCAGTTTTCTTGAGTCGGCTGTTTGGATTATTTATCTGAAAATTGACAAGTAAAAGAATTCAGAAGCATAGCAATACTAGCAACCTATAAAACAATACCCGGAAATAGAACCACTAGTGGACCTAAACTACCGGTAATGTTAACGACGGGATCGGAATTTTCTGTCATTCATACCATTTGAGATCTGCCACAAACAGGCATATTTGTTATTGTAGAATAAGCTTTGCTGCGGTGATCGTCTACATATATGCAGTAATAACGACAAATTGTCTATAACCTTAAGTATTCAATTTTCCTTACAAGCATTTTTTCAACGCCAAAACATTTTAAAAGTTATGAGGTGACATCGCCATCCGAGATCAAAATCATATACGACAGCTTCCTATTTATAAACTACCACCCTAGGCAACAATAAGTATTTGTGTTTAAACAATACCACTTAAGGCTTGAGTAAAATAGAAAATGTTTGTGTCAGATTCCTCCATGACATTAAATCTAACTTATAATATTCGGCCGATAGCCCAAATTATTAACTCGATCCATGATTTTCCCTGAGCCTAGTAATCCCACCCCTTGGTAAAAGTTTTGCGTTATGAAGGCCTCATAAATGTACTGATTCCATTAAACGAACTTACACAATCATAGGTGAAAATCCACAAGTTTTCACTATTGGCCCAAGTGTTCCAACTGTATTTTTCAGAAGAATCACTTCTATAAATGTACTTAATGTAATGTCGCTTTTATATTGTTCATAATGTATTATTTCACTAATTTGACTAAAATGGCTCAAATTGATTGAGGAAATTATTTAGAGATATTGCTAAACGAATTTAAATGCCTAAAATTGGACTTCATACATTTTTAATTGATTTTAAAAATCTCTAATTCAAGTATAGGTATCAAACATTATGCACATTAAAGAATAACCGCAAATAAACATAAACTATCTAAGCTTCGGTAAGAAATAGTTTTAAAAGGATTTTATCTATCTGAAATTTGTACACAGATCCGTAAAATTCATTTACAAATTTCAAAAATTATTCATTAAATTTGAAAACGGCACCCCATTGTATAAGTTGATAGGCGATGGGAGAAAACAATTTTTACATTATGGTCAGCAACTAAAAATTTTATTTCAGACTGGATAGAAAACAACAACACTTTAAAAAAATATTTCATTTGTGCTATTAAGAATCTAAATTTTGAATGATAATAAGATTTCTGTTGACATTTTTTCATATTTCTAAACATAAATACATGATTTCACAACAGACTTGACGTAAATTAAATTTACAGTTTATAAATTGTAGGTCATGTTTTAATTTATGTCAGTGCCTTTGATTGTGATTTGTGTCTCTTAGAAAATTTTAGGAAAAACTTCAAAAAGGGTCTGGCTGGAAAAAAATGTTAAATAAAATTTAAGCGTTTTTCAGATAGATAACGACGACTTAAAAGGTGTCTAAATTATGAAGGAAGTCAGTCGATGAAAATAATACGTAAAATGTCTCTCGGATTCAGAGTAATAAAAACAACTTCGTGTTAAAATAACGTGTTCGTTGGTATCTAGAGCTAATTCTGTTAAACAGTTATTTGGCAGTATACCATCTGTAAATAATGCAATTTTAAAAGCAATGAATCTATATCAATCAGCCACTATTACTGAAATTCAATTTCAGTAAGAATGGCTTGAAATTATTGCTTAAAAGAAAGGATTTCTACGTAGGACTGAAAAATGTCACTATATTCAACATTATTAAAGCTTTTGTTCGACTTACTGCCGATCCCATGATATTATCAAGAGTAACTTATACAAATCCAGAAAAAAAACAATTAGAAATCATCATCATCATCATTATCGTCATCTTTCTCATCATTATTATTATTATTATCGTCATCTACAAACTGTTTATTGTAACGCACCGATTTAGCTCTGCTCTTGTGCGGCTATCAGTTAAGAATCCCTTAGGCATCTCGGAGCAAAATAGGTTTTCAAATAGTCTTCTGAACTCTGCGGCTTTTAAATGTCGAAGAGTATTCCAGACAAATACGAACAGCTTTACTAAATATTCTGACTCCTTATCTTAAGTACTTTCTGGAGACTTTAATACAAGCATTGTGATTTATGCGAATGCGTCTTGAAGAATTGTTGGCTTGATCATATTATTGGAATAAGCTCTCATTTGGTTTTAAGCACCCTGCAAGTGATGAGAATGATTTTATAGTATTTTGCTGTTCAATAGGAAGCCAGTAAGCAGTCAAACTGAATGCTATGTGGTGAAATTTAAGGATGAAGAATTGCTATCCTGGCTGCTACTGTAAACAAGCCCTGAAGGCGATATGTTACGATGGCAGGAGCATTCAACAACAGATTCTTGCAGTGGTCCGCCTAAGAAGTAGCTGGCACATGAACCGCAGACTTTTTGGTAGCCATAGCCAAAAAACCTCTGATAGTTTTAATCCATTAAGGAAGAAGAAACATGTTATTGGGCTTTATTTACATGATGCATTCAAGTAATATGTCTATCTATGGTGACCACAAAATTCTGGCATTTCTTCAGAATATATATAATAGAATAAGGCCAAGTTCACAAGATGTTGCGCTAGAATATAGCATAAACATTCATAGCTGCTTTCTATACACTCAGAGTCAGTAAGCAAGTCAACCCCATCACCAATGGCACCGACAAAGGTAAAAACAGGCTCACAACTGAATTAAATGTTTGGTTTTAAGCAAATAAGTTATCGTTAAATGCACAGAAAACAATTTCATAGTTTGAAGCAAGAAACAAAATTCTATGGACAGCATATGCAAATATTTATATGGTAGGTAAATTTATAGGACGGGTAGATATCATAGAATTCCTCAGAGTTGCAAGTGAGATTGCTTAAAGTGGGATTCTCAGAGCAGTAAGGTTTAAATAAATTACTTAAATGCTTAGGTGTAACATTTAGTGATATAAATCCGACTCACTGATTGTCTTACACAACTCGTGTTTCCCTAGCATATCTGAGTTAGTTTTATTAAGTATAGCTTAGGATTTCAAAAACATGTTGATGCGAATAATAATTTTGCAAAACGTTGTTCCAGCTGTTTATAATTTAAGTAACTGTTTCAAACATTATTACACAACTCGACAATCAAATAAATTTGGTTTTAATTATTGTAGAACTGGCATTAAATCAAAATGTATGTATGTGATTAAACCAGAAAGTTTGGCTAGCCCCATGTCCTTGTTGCATGCATTTATCTCTTCGGGTATTACATCTGTCTGTAAAGTAATGATCAAAAAGTATAATGCTTTAAGGCAAAAGCTTGTAGCTATAAAAAAAACTTGTTGTGATATAAAATGTATCCGGGTGCAGCTCGAGCATAAAAACTCACTTTCCCGTAACTCATGTGAAGACAAGTCGACCTAGATTTAAAATTTTGATATAAAACTATTGTAAGCATGGTACATAGGGCATATGTTCAAGTATAACATTGAACAAATTCGATAGAATTGTTTGGTCGCACCTTGTTCACTGCAACTGATACCTTTCTTTCACAACAGCGTCGATTCTTATATTATCGCCCAATATTGTAGACCAAGCCGTCGCATTCAGTTCTTTTAGAGTCTTGCGACAGTATGCATGGAAGACAAAGAAATAAAAAAATTAGATGAAACAGTAAACTAAAATCACAAGATAGTCGTGAGAAGTAAAGCACGGTTTTCTAGTTTAATACTCAAATTCATGCTTTTCTACTGATGTCACTGATCGCACTTTTTTTTCCGGAAAATAAAGTGCCGTTTTGTGAGCCAAACAAAAACCATGACAGAGCTCAGAAAGCAAAACAAGCTGGATTTTGTTCTTTTTTTTAACTACAAATGCTACTGAAATCAGAAAGCCAGTTACAAAAACAAATCGTTCCATTTATACTATTCCAGATCTTTGACCCAACTCGCATGAGTGAGGTGCACTTTTGACTCGAGACTTGTCGTTGTATAATTTATCGCGAAAATATTTCCTCCGCCAGTTTCATGTTGGCTACTCTCGTTTCCTAATTCAAAAAAAAAAAGCTTCCGTTGTTTTCTTAGTAAGAAACAACGACACGCCCCATCTCCAAGTTCTTAAATTATTTCGCATATCTCTCTATGAGCTACGAAGCGTTCCATTGTTAAGATTTCAGATTTCAAATTTTATTTTCAGCACTGCAAATATAAATAACTTTACAATTGCAAAAACATAAATGGTAAAGACTGTCATGCATACACTAAGACAGAAAAGGGATCAAGCAAAAACCAGAGCTTAACTGGAACCGCATTTCACAGGCGAAATCTTCAACACTTGACAAACATTAAAAGTTAAAAAGCAAAATTCAGTTTCGCATGCGCTCCTCAGTGACTCTAAAGCTCTCCCCCTCCCCGTTCTCAAATAGTATTAATATTTTGGACTTCTTAGGATATCAGTTGTTTTATCTTGACAAGTTTTTTCTTATGAAATTGTCGTGCCATTGATATATTAGCAAACGTCACAGCTTGAATTCCGTTTATAAACCATGCACATGTGCTTGGTTATGTTTGCTCAACGGCTTTATTGATTGAACGGACTAGCACTTTTCTCTATGCAGATAGAGCTCGCGTAACGCCCATAAGCTGTGTTGTTTTGCTCAACCGTTACTTTCCTTTTAAATGCACTGCATTTAACACTTGTTATTTATTCTAAAATCAGCTGTGTTCGCATGGCGTTTTAAGCATGAAAACGAAATCGTAGACAGAAAAAGGAGGGATGCACACCCTCACATCAAGTTCTACATAAGTACAAAGTTTTGTGTTCCTAGGCCCTGTTGTGTCAGAGAAGCTGAGACAAGATAATGGATTTTACTGTCAAGAAAAAAAACACCAACTGCCCGCACAAATTCATATAAGCCTTGACCAAGTCAAAGACTTGCCAAGTGTTAATAAACGCTTGTAAGATTATAATAAATATTGTACATCTTTAAAACGTTCTTAAACTGATTCGTTCATAATTGGGTAAATTCTTTTTTAAATGTAATAGAAAGAAAATACTTTGATTACGACAAAGATCATGCATATTCAAGATCAAGGAAAATCAGTAAACCACACAAAAGAAAATCAGTAAACCACTCGGATAAATTTAACATTCTATCACCAAATGGGTTATTAGTCAGTTTCTGCTTTCACCTTTGTAATGTCCACGGATTTTCTTGTTTGCGAGTACTGTCATCAGGTTATGTTTATTCAAATTCGTATTTGAAACAAACCAGTGCGATTTCGTACCAGTCCTCGGGTATGACGTAAATTTAAGTGTTTACTGGTTATTTTATTAATAGATGCTGTAATGTACGTCATACCGGAAAACATTACATGACACTGAGGGTCTAAGCGGTTCAAGGAGGCGGCATTGTAGGCAGAACCATGGTAGATAATCTACGACGTGAAGGAGATTCCGGGTTACTAATCTTCAACGACTTGGCGCTCAAGAATCGCTTGACACTTGGCGGGAGTGACGACAGGGACATCATGTGGCGTTGTTATGGTGACGTGGCGTCTGGGGCCGTGTCGGGACCCAAGTCCAGCAGCGCACACAAAGCTCTGAACAGGCTGCGTAAAAAGAAACTTGAAGGTTAAATACTTCGTATTTAATGTGGCCCTTAAGTACCAATGTTTGTTTTGTTTCTTTACTTCAGTAAGACTTTCAGTCTCAGCACTCGAAGTGTTTTCATTGTATTATGCAGGAAAAAATGTCATTTTGTTTAAAAATGTTTGTTTGCTCTTGTGTTTTCGGTATATTTTCAGTTAGGCGATTCAGAAAAAAAAAACTTAACCGTAGGGCAAAAACATGCAGAAAATTGCCTTTTAGGGGAGAAATTTATGTTACAATTTTGCACTCGCGCCTTCGATGCGTCCATTTTCATACATGAAAAACTTCACACCATGCATATACGCTTTTACAAAAGCATTTAACTATACTTTTAGAAAAAAATAATTTTGGCCAGTGTCGGATCACCGATTTTTCAAAAATAAAGAAAACGTTAGGCCCAGTTGGTTTAAATTTTTTCGAGAAAAAAGAGAGCGCCTGCCAGCCAAGTCATTAACCTCTAATAGCGGAACGTACTTTTTGCTTCCGTTTCCTGTTACTTCCTCTTCTGCCTTTGGGAACACCTGTATAGTGAACTTTCTGTTGGTCCAGAATGCGTTCCATGTAATAGGTTTTTTTATGATGCTGTGAAATCTTCCTGTAAAATGAAAGCTTTTCAAGATTAACATCTTATTTTGTTTCAGTATTCTGTAATATTAAGGATGATAAAGACTGTGTTTCTATTCGAAATAATGACGTTGCTCCAGCATCAATTATGTCACCTCCGCTCGGTTCTGTAAAAGAAAAGAACACGACAGAAAACATGTGCAAAGTCAAAGAGCGTGCCGGTCTGATATTGCCGCCGAAAAAGACGATCAAATTAGAACCGACTGACCTGAGTTCGACGCACAGTCGCACTCATTACCTTGGTGCTGAGCGTGGTGTGAATGCCGTCGCTCCGTACGATGTGCCTATAAACTTGTGCATTAAATCCGAACCCTGTGATAGTGAGAAGCCGAGTGGTTCCGGTGGTAGTGGCGGCAGCGGGAAAATGAGTTCGCAACACTCGAGCGAACCGGTGGCGTACAGTCGCAGCTCAGCGTCTGGCGTTGTGACGTCAGAGGCGCCCACTTCTCCAGTGATTCCAAATTGTGCTACGGATTCGCAGGCGGACATGTCGTACGACATGTCGGGTTCGAGCCAAGAATCGGCTCACAGTGCATCGCAGTACGTGTTGTCTGGCTCCAGTCAGGAATCGGCTCACGGCGGTGCACATTACATCTTGTCCGGGTCAAGCCAGGATTCAGCCCACAGCGCTTTAAATCACAACCTGTCGGGATCGAGCCAAGATTTAGTTCACCAAAGTCTGCCTGTGTGGTGCGACGAAGAGAGCGTCGCTGCTGGCAACTTTATAGAGGTTTTTTTTTTTTTTTTTTTTTTTTTTACAAAGTAATTCTGGGCTGTTTTTAGGCTGTACGTGAACATAGATTTTTGTGGCTTGTTTTACAATGCTTTTGGAATGCTCAAATGGGACAGGACTATTTCTGAATGCTAGTATTATTTTCAGTAATTTTGAAAAAAAAAATCATGAGCAGCTGTCAAAGCACAATTAATTAGGTATTTGCGTGACGTCGCTATTTTAAGTGAGCGTGGCCTGTATATTTTAAACGAGCGTGTCCTGCTTGTGTAATTTGGCAGAACACGGCGCAGCTGTCGAGGCTGGAGCGTCGGAGGCAGCAGAACCGCGAAGCGGCGAGGCGCCTGAGAGAGAAGCGCAAGAAGTGCCTAGACCGCGTCTATGAGGTACGCGGGAGGGAGGGTGGGGGGGGGGGGGGGCGGAGGGCAGCAGACTGGCGCAGAAGCAGCATTTCCGTAAGGGTGGGGAGGTAGAGTACCTGAAAACTGTGCACCCCGTGCGTAATATAGTTGGGAAGGGGTCAAGCTTCATGCAAACACCAATCCAAATTTTTTCTCCAAGAGGAAGGCCCCTGTTCTTAAACAGGGGAGGGAGTGTTGATGTGGGGGCACTCGCACTAGATGTTTGAAATGTCTAAGGATGGAAATGTAGCTCTCGTGTGAAAGGATTTGTTGTTTCTCTTCGATTAATATGGGTAAATAAAATCGGAATTTTTGCAGTGCAGCAAGTTTATTCCTTGTTTGCTTGTCATGTACCGTTTAAAAACAAGACGAGCAAAGATGTAAGGGAATGAAGTAAAGTCATTAAGTTCATGAAAAACTACCCAGGTATGTTTTTTATGACAGTAGTTACATTGACAGCCATTTCAGTGAACGACATCGATTGACTGTTTCAGGAAAGGCGAGAATTTCAAACAAAACTGCTTAATCTTCAACATGAGAACGAACTTCTGAGAAAGAAGGCCAAGGTACAGCTGCTGCGAATTGACAGTGTTAAAAATCAACACTCCAATCGAAACATTTATATTGGCTTTGTATTTTAAATGTACTTTAGTAGATATTATATGCGTTGGGACTACATGGCCCTGGATCTAGAGAAGCGCTTGAGTTAAGGAATATCTCGACTTCTCATTTGAAAACACATTGCTATCAACTTACTGCAATGCTGAGAGGGTTGGTTTAAATGGTTTGCTAATGGGGCCGAATGTCACTGGTAACTGCCTGAATATTTGCAGTCTTCAGAATCAAACCCACGAAATTCCCAGGCTTGAGAGATTTTTCCTGTCGCAGCTGATTGACGAGATAAATATGATATATATTGACAAAATCGTATGAAAGCTTATTTGAAGGCGAGAAAAAAATTTACTTGAATATTAACCTATTGATTTCCTTTCAATTTTCCGTGAAATTTTACAGTTGGAAATGGAAAATTGAGCATTTTCTTTGTTTGAAAACTAGTCTTTTGAAACGGGGCAAGAAAACAACACAGAAATCGATGTACTGAGAAGAGAGAATCTTGAGCTACGTGAACAACTCAAGGTACTTGACGGTTAACTTTTATATTAACACGTCCTATGAAATTGCATGCTCCAGTTTCGACTGTAACAGGAATTGCTCTTATGATGAAAAATGAAAAAGGTTTTGCCATGTAAAAAAAAAAAAAAACCAAGTTTACTTGGATAAAGCATTTCCCAATTTTCTTAGGCCAGCTGATTATCGTCGATAGGTTGTACTCATCACGTGTGAGATATCCGTTGTCCGTTATGTGTCTGTGTAAACAGTTTTTCAAAATGCTACTCTTCCTACAGTTCTGCCTCTCACAAAAGCATATAAAGGACCATACTATAATAATATCTTTTTTCTTTCTTCCTTTATTCCTTTCCTGGACCTGACCTGATCTTCAGTGGAGTTGGAGTATTTTTAGCCCGGCTTACGTTACCCGTAAGCTGGGGTTTCGCCATCGGTTTGCAGACGTCGTCCGTTAGTTAGTTGGTTGTTTAGTAAACTTTTGTTTCAAAATGTATCTCCTGCAGTTTTGATCCGATGTCATTTATTTTTGGTATGAGGCATCCCCAGGGAGTCATGCATACGGCTTGTGCTTTATTAGTCGATCGGGCGATTTTTGAATTTTTGGGGAATTTTTGAAAAAAAAAGGTTTAAAATGTATCTCCTACATTTTTGATCCGATGTCATTTATTTTTGATTTGAGGCAGCCCTAAAGGGTCTGCATACAACATGTTGTATTTTTAGTCGATCGGACAGTTTTTGTATTTTTGGGGAATTTTTGAAGAAAAACTTCAAAATGTATTTCTTCCTACAGTTTTTATCCGATTTGTTTTTGGTATGAGGCATCCCTAAGGGATGATGCATACAGCTTGTGCTTTTTTAGTCGATCGGACAATTTTTGTATTTTTTGGGGAATTTTTGAAGAAAAAATTTCAAAAATAATTCAGAATGCATGTCGTCCTGCATTTTTTATCCGATGTCATTTAGTTTTTTGTATGAGGCATCCCTATAGGAGGTCGTGCATACGGCTTTTGCTTTTTTAGTCGATCCAACTATTTTTGTATTTTTCGGGGAATTTTTGAAGTAAAACTTTGAAAAATAATTCAAATTACATCGCTCCTACATTTTTGATCCGATGTCATTTATTTTTTGTATGAGGCATACCTAAGAGGTCATGGATACGGCTTGTGTTGTTTTTATTCGATGGACAATTTTTTTATTTTTGGGGAATTTTTTGAAGAAAAAACTTCAAAATGCATTTCCTCCTAACGTTTTTATCCGATTTAATTTATTTTTGGTATAAGTATCCCTAATTGGGTCGGACAGTTAAATAAACATGCGCACTGAACCGAAATGCGAACCGCACATTGACACAAGTTAAATAAACATGCGCACTAGACCGAAATGCGAATCACTCATCAAAGGAAGTTGAATAAACATGCGCACTGGTCCGAAATGCGAACCGCGCATTCCGACCAACAGTTCACGTGTGTGGATACAATTTCGATGCGTTGTTCGAATGTATCTCTGGTAGACTACCCACGTATTTATGTATTTATCGATGTATGTTCGGGTCCGTTGCTAAAGTAATTATTTAGCCCTTTGCCATTTCGTCTTTTGAAGCCCAATTTTTCAGGGAAATTCCCTTGCTCATGCACGCTGGAATTGGTCTTATCGCTTTTCGTAAGCTGGGACTTTGTCCTTGGACAAACTTGTTGTTTTCGGTTCGGCAAAAACTGGCCGAATTAACGGATAACTTTAAAAGAAACACGTAAAAACAATGCTGTTCGTTCCGCAGACCGTGTCCGATTACTTTTGATAGCACTGCTCCCAATGAGGCCTTCTACCAAATCTAAATTTTGCCAAAATTTCGTCGGTTTCTCCTTTCGCGTTTGTAATGTCTCACTTTTGCAGCTGGGCACAACGCCCACAGACATTGTGGTTTATTTTCAATACCAGTTTAAATTTTGCTGCGTGTTGTCGAGTGTAACTGTAGAAAATTGGCGACTTTTTGAGAATATGTGTGAAAATGATAATGTGTGTTCGGCTATGGCTACATCATGAACTGACTACGTTGGCTTAGTTGTGAGCCTGAAGGAATAAGTGGTAGGGCCTTATCTGCAAGCCTGACCAAAGAAATAACTGCGTTATGTGTGCGGATGACTCTCTTGGCCTCGTCTTATTTGTGCGCGTGACTGTAGAAGTGCATTGCCTTAGTTGTGCGCATGACTGCAAGTGACTTTGGCGTTTCTGTGCGCGTGACTGTGGAAGTGACTTTGCCGCATCTGTGCGTGTGACTCTGGAAGTAGCTTTGCCTTATTTGTGACTGTAGAAGCGACATTGTTTTATGTGCTGGCGCGGTGACATTTTCTTACCTGAGAACGTGATTGTTGAAGTGGCAGTGTTTTATGTGTGTGATTGTGGTGTGCACTGGCCGCTCTAGCTGCACTTAGCGGTGCTTCTTTGTTGCCAGCAGGAGCACCACGAATGCAAGCTGCGCATGGAGAAACTACAGCGCGAGAGCGGGGAGTTGCGGGCGGAGCTTGTACACGCGCTCAGGGAGAACACACGCCTGCGCAGGGCCATCCAGGACCACAAGGAGCGATGCTCGGACCCGTTCTGAGACCGTTGTGCCCCCCCCCCTCCGGCTTAACAACTCCCGCTACATGACGGCTATCAGAAGCAACTCTCTTTATTGTGTCTGTGTATAATTAAACAGTAGTCTGCAAAGCTTGAAAATCATCACCGGAGAGCTGGATGTGTTTATAGTTTGGCTTGTACGTGAGGTGAAAGAGGATTCTTTTTTATTTTTTATTTTTGTTCTTATTTATGGAGTTGCCCCGTCAGCGAAAGCTCATGTTCAAGTTGTCTGAAGTATTTGCTGCAATACAGAGTTTAAAAAAAAACTGCCAATAAAAGCTGTCACTAGTAATCCAACACAGCGAACTTGACGTTCAGTTTATTGACTCGTGCGTCTAATTTGCGTATGTGATTAGTGTAGTTCCATGATATGCAACTGTCGTCGTTTTCCATGAGTAAATGTGAAGGATTGCGGTTTTATTTTCCGGTGCTAAAAAAAAAGTGAAGTACGGTTAATGTATAACAGTTAGCTAGATTCAGCATTAAAAAAACTGTTAAATGGTCGTTACATCGGATCCTGTTGAAACATCCGTTTTTCGGATTGTGGGTGGTCATGCGAAGGCAGCAAGAGAGGTGAGAGGGAAGAAATTGTCTCCGTCGTTTATATCGAAGTATATACTGTTATCTAGACGGGATATCTTTGAGTTGATAGAGTGTTTTGTATTTGTTATTGCTGTTAACTGAATTCACCAACTGAGCTGGAATGTACATTGCAATGCCATATAGGAGGTTATACATTTCGATGATTTGCTGCGTGGCAGAGGCAGAGAGCACGGAATGGAGTCCCAGTAGCCGGATTATTGTGCTTGTTCAGCTTACATCCCAGCTGAACTTATATCTATTTATATATGTATATATGTTACAGCGAATCTGTAAAACCAGCGAATCTGCAGATTCGCTGAAAATTTCAGCGGATCTGTAGATTCGCTGACTCACTTTTTCACCTTTCACCTTTAAAAATATAAAGATTCGCTATAATTGCCTGACCAGTCATCATTACTGACAGGATTACTTGTGTTGGGTGATATTTGAAATTTAATTGCTTTTGTGTGACTCCTTTACTCCAGAGGTGTTTTACACATCTTTTTCTTGTTTTTGTGGGAATGTGATATATTCCAATCGGAACTTTTAAAATTACACATATTTATATTTAACTAGCTTTAAAATGCATTGTTGAAATGCGAATTTGTAGTCTCAAATGGAAAACAATATCGGAAAGCGTTCGAAAATATTTGCTATCAATATTCACAAATGCTTAAATTAAGTTTCTTGTTTTTTTTGGGGAGGGGGGTGGGGGGAAGGGATAGGATATATTGCAATCGGAACTTTTAAAATTACACATATTTTTATTTAACTAGCTTTAAAATGCATTGTTGAAATGCGAATTTCTAGTCTCAAATGAAAAAAAAATCATTCAAATTGCTATTAGCCAAATTGCAATTATTTTTCCGTGAATGCAACACAAAAATATCTTCACCTCCGGGTGATATAAATTGCAATTGATTTACGGTACGCTTATCCAATCAGTGTTAATTTTCGATGCTCCACACACTAATAGTTTAATTTAACAGAAACTGATAGGACAAGGATTTCAACGAATAGAAACTTTATTCCGGTGCTGCATTTTCATCAAATGACCAAAAATATCAGCTACATGAAATGAGTTAATAGCAATGGAAAAAGAAAATGAAGCCCGATTTTAATAATGTCCCTTCACACAAACCAAGAAAAAGTGTGTAAAATACATCTGGAGTAACGTAGTCAAACAAAAGCAATTAAATTTCAAATATTAGCAGAAACAAGTGATCCTGTTGGTAAAGATGGCCGATCAGGCAATTTCAGCGAATCTGTATAATTTTTTTGGTGAAAAACCAGCGAATCTACAGATTCGCTAAGTGAGTCAGCGAATCTACAGATTCGCTGGTTTTACAGATTCGCTGTAACATATATATATATATATATATATATATATATATATATATATATATATTATAACGAAATCCTGAAAACGGTTAGAGGTTTGTGTGCGGGGAACGAGTTGTGGTGGGTAGAAAGGAGGGGAGGGGATGGGTCGGGGGAGGGTGCAGGGCGGGGGTGGGTATTGGGCGATATGCGATTCAGTAGTTATTGTTGGCAGACTCGTCTGCTGAGATATTGTGCCTTAATACTAGCGTCCCTGTGTATAAGTGCTATAAACACGAAAAGGTTGTTAAGTTGTAAATGCAGTGTAATTGTTCAGGCAGCAATTATTTTTCCCTTATTTTAGCTTAGGATTGAGTAGAGAAGAGAATGTAGATACACATTTTTTTTGCGTTGCGAAGTAGGTATTGTAATTAGACAAGAGATTGACGTGATACTTGAAATGTTGGCAATAACGTACGCCTTCTGAAATCAGGTGCCTTATTGTTGTGACCACTTCATTATTGAATTTTTTGGGTTTTATTTAGTGCTGCAGCTATTTTTATTCAGAACGGATTTTTTTCTTTCCTCGCTGTACATGGGACAGCTACGGCTGACGTGAAATATCCGATATGGCGGTGTTTTATGAGTGATCCGCTGTGCTGTCTGTGTATCTGTGCAACTGTTCCTGTTTCACCGCTTTGCGTGGACGTTAGAATATTATCGCATCCTGTTTCTGTTGAGATAGAACTGGCACGTGTAGCGGTGCAGTTCGGCCTTACACCTACACGGTAAGGCTTCTGTCCTATGTAGCAGATAGGCACAAAAAGAGGAAATAGTAAGAAGAATCGATAACCTGAAAGTCTTCCGGACTCATACATTAAGTGAACCTGGCCACAATGCCATACCATAATTTGCAGTGGTATACCATTTTGGCACTTGTAGTGAAATATGAAGTGAAACAGTGTTATTGTTATATCGTGTGGGTTGCACATGGTGTTTCAGTGTGGAGCATTAAATTTTGACCATTTATTTTCATAAACAGGGTTCGTACAAAGTCCTGGAAATTGGAAATACCCTCCCCCCCCCCTCCCAAAAAATATTTTCAGACTTATATAGGGTCGGTTATAAAATAATTCAGTAAAATGTCTTTTTCATTTGCCACTATATAATCCATGTAACCGATGCATATATATATATATATATATATATATATATATATATATATATATATATATATATATATATATATATATGGTAAACACTTAGGAAAACGTCCTCGAAATGGTCCTGGAAATTGGCTGTCTCACCTTTGTACGACCCTGCATAAAATATTTGAGGTATCGCGGTTTAGAGAGAAAGGGTGTAGTTTTGTCCGCTTTTTTCCTGGCATTTGCTTTACTAGAATTTAATGGTTTTCTGTTGGCGCTGCGCTTCTAATTTGCATATTGAGCAGTAATATTGGCAGATTATTGAAGTTATGCAACGGTGCAGGGTGTGCCTACTCCGGTAACGCAGTGGAGGGCGTAGACTGTATCCCCTAGGGTAACGGAATGGAAGGTATAGATTAGATCTCCCCGGATAACGGAGTGGGGAGGGGGCAGATTATATCGCCAAGGGTAACATAGTGGAGGGTGTAAAATGTATCTACTCGGGTATCGGAGTGAATGTCTCTCCCGGTAAGAGTGTGGTAGGAGTAGGCAATGTCTCCCCCGTAACGGAGTGGAGGGGGTAGTTTATGTCTCCCCCAGGTAACGGAGTGGAGGGAGTAGTTTATGTCTCCCCCGGGTAACGGAGTGGAGGGAGTAGTTTATGTCTCCCCGGTAACGGAGTGGAGGGACTAGTTTATATCTCCCCCGGGTAACGGAGTGGAGGGAGTAGGTTATGTCTCCCCGGGTAACGGAGTGGAGGGAGTAGTTTATGTCTCCCCCCGGTTACGGAGTGGAGGGAGTAGGTTATGTCTCCCCCGGGTAACGGAGTGGAGGGAGTAGGTTATGTCTCCCCCGGTAACAGAGTGGAGGGAGTAGGTTATGTCTCCCCCGGGTAACGGAGTGGAGGGAGTAGTTTATGTCTCCCTCGGTAACGGAGTGGAGGGAGTAGGTTATGTCACCCCCGGTAACGGAGTGGAGGGAGTAGTTTATGTCTGCCCCGGTAACGGAGTGGAGGGAGTAGGTTATGTCACCCCCGGTAACGGAGTGGAGGGAGTAGTTTGTGTCTGCCCCGGTAACGGAGTGGAGGGAGTAGGTTATGTCTCCCCCGGGTAACGGAGTGGAGGGAGTAGTTTATGCCTCCCTCGGTAACGGAGTGGAGGGAGTAGGTTATGTCACCCCCGGTAACGGAGTGGAGGGAGTAGTTTATGTCTCCCCCCGGTTACGGAGTGGAGGGAGTAGGTTATGTCTCCCCCGGTAACGGAGTGGAGGGAGTAGGTTATGTCTCCCCCGGGTAACGGAGTGGAGGGAGTAGTTTATGTCTCCCTCGGTAACGGAGTGGAGGGAGTAGGTTATGTCACCCCCGGTAACGGAGTGGAGGGAGTAGTTTATGTCTACCCCGGTAACGGAGTGGAGGGAGTAGGTTATGTCTCCCCCGTGTCCTCCCGAGTGATGGAGTGGGGCAGTATATGTAGCCAGTTGAACACTGGCCGTTCTATTCGTATTTTGTATTGAGACCCCCAGAATAAAACTGTTGCAAGAAGCGAAGAAGTTGTCTTTTTTATTCCCTACGGGGGGGGGGATATATGCGATCGACCGCGTGTGTCTGTCGGTCGGTCTGTCATCAAGAGCTTGTTAACACGATAACTTCTGCAAACTCCTGCAAGGATTTTAATGAAACTTGGTATGCAGCTTCTGTGGGAACAAACACAGATCGGTATTGTAAATGGGCCAGGTTCGTCCAAGGAAAATGGACCAGCTGGACTTGGAAAATTTCAACTATTGATGGCCGTGTTTAACTGATGGGGGACCTGTGGGGAATATGTGGGCTTGCACACTGCTCTAGTTCAAACATAAGAATATTCAAAGCATATTTGTCCTAATTATGTTTCCCCCGTAAAAGGAAAACATTTTGTTTTTGTGCTTTCTCTATACATTGGGGTGTGTGTATATGAGTATGTATGTAGTGTGTGTGTATGTTGTAGACACTTGATTTTGTTAACACGATTAATTCGAGAATGAAACGTCGGATCAGCTTGAAATTTGGTGGGATTATGCCTTAGGTTGGTCCGCTGGTTGAGATTGTATTTGACTTATAGTGAACAGCACATGACGTCATAGGACGTCAAAACGTAACAATTTTGTCATTACAAACTTCAGAACGCAACGTCGTATTAGCTTCAAATTTGGTAGGCAAATGCCTTGGGTGGGTCCTACGGTTCATAATATATTTGGTGTATATATAGCGCAACGTATGACCTCATTACACGTTTTTGAAAACTCGACCTTGTCAACAGGATAACTGTCAAACGTCAGGTCCTGTCAGCTTCGAAACTTGATGGGATTATGTCTTGGTGGGTCCATCGGTTGTTATTGTGCTTGACGATTGTTGGACGTGTGACGTCATATGACGCCAAAATGTGTAAAATGCGCTATCATTTTAACTTAAGAACGAAACGTCGGATCAGCTTGACACTTGGTAGAAATATGCCAAGGAGTTGTTGTGTTTAATGGACAACGCTTTACGTCATGTGACGTCAAAGCGTGAAAAATTTGTCATCACTAACTGCAGAATGAAATGTCGGATCATCTTTAAACTTGGCAGGGTAATGCCGTAGGGTGGGTTTGACTGTTCATATTGTATTTGGCATATTTAGCGCATCGCATGACGTCATATAGCTTCAAAACGTGTTGGATATAGCTTAGCACAGCATTTTCTGTGAGCTTTTTCTGTTATGGTCGTATTTACGCGCCTCTGCAGGATATTTTGCCGTTTTAAGTTTGTGAGTTTTGAGCTTCGCCTAATACCGATGCGGGGTACGGTCAGTTGCTCACCGGACAGTTGCTCACCCGTCAGTTGCTCACCCACCCGTCAGTTGCTCACCGCCGAAATGAAAGAAAAAAAAAACCGATCAGTTGCTCATTACTTAAATGTTATTCCAAAATTTTATCCAATTTCAATTTTTAATTGTCCGCGTGAGTTCTGTAGGATTTGTGTGCTTTTTGTTTGGTCTACAAAAGTCCCTCGTAACAGAGTTTTTGACCTCCTCTTGAAGTAGTTATTACCTCCATGGCAATCTATGCAATTGTGATAATTAAAAAAAAATCATAGCATTTTATACTTCAAGTTTTTGAATACACAATGTTCCGGAAAGTGTTTGTTTTTACATTGCAACACGCAAAAAGATCACAAAAAGGTCGGACGGTTCAGCCCATTTCTGACGGATGTTACTTCATTAAAGAAGGCATATGACGTCATTATGTAAAATCTTTTGTGAAAAATTTCTCAGCCGCTGAACATCGGACAGTTCAAACTTGATTGAATTGTTGCTTGGTAGGTCCGAAAGATTCTGCCCAATTTTGTCGCAAGTAGAACGAACGAAAACGGCATATGACTTTATCACGTAAAATATATGTATAATTTGAGCAAAATCTTGTGTGCAAAATATTTCGATAACGAAAATTCGTATCGACTTCAAATTTATATGGATATTCTTTGGACCAGTCGGACAGCTGTATCAATTTTTGACGCGTGTAGTGCAATTAAGAAAGATGTCATCGCGTTAAAATCTTGTATGTAAGATTTTCCAGCCGTTGAACATCGGAGAAAGTTCAAACGTGATTAAATTGTTGCTTGGCAGGTCCGAAAGATTGTCAGTTTTCCCCGGAGTAGAAAAACCGAAAACGGCATATCAAGTCATTACGTAAAAATTATCTGTTGTTAAGCAAAATATCTAGAGAGCGGAAAGTCTTGCCTTTCAATAATACAATAGCGGAAAGAGGTGATACGCAACCAAAGTTCTGGGTACATGAGGTATTTATTTATTCGGATGCATTGATATTTTTACAATTTATTATGATTAGGTTTGTAGAAATGAATCTTTTATTTCAGTAAAAAGAAAAATAGAAAACGGTTATGTGGGAGTTATGGGTTTAGTTGGGGAGACATTTGCTTTTGTTTACAAAAACAAGAAACTAAGTGGGTGTAGATTGAAATGTGTGCTATAATCCTGTACTGTTATATTTTGTGTGCACTGGCTGCTCTAGTTAACACAAGCACCATAAGCTATAGCCAACGTCACGCTGATGAAGCCTTTGGGATGAAACCCTTTTTGCTTTGCCTAACGAACATTGCTATGCTACACAAAAGCAATATCACAGTACTGGAAAATAGATCAAGGGGAGTTTATTTCCGTTCTATTTCACCATCTAAGGCATAATAAACTACACTTCGCTTTTTCTAAACGAAGTGAAACAAATTAACTTTTTCTAACTTTTTTAACGTTTACATGTAAAAAAAAGTTTTAACGGATCAGTACCATTGTGAACCTTTTTAAGTGTTATTATACGTGTTTGTGTTAGTGATTGGTCATGGGTCAGGTGTGCTTGTGGTCTGCTCACAGGCCTTTCACGCGTGTCCGAATACAACCTAGACCATCGATCCTCAATGGGTTGATGGATGGCATTTTATAGATAACTCGAATGATCAATTATTCACCATAAAAACAGCCTAAGAAATATTATTTAAATGTTGCATTTTTAACAAAAAATGACCATGGAACTTTCAGACAAGTAGGAGTGAATACTCACTTCAATAAATTGCCACATTAATATCACATTTAAGGGTAGGACATTTGCAAGTGAGGTTTGTGGAAAGGTAGGTGGTTACACAATATTACTTTTAAATTTTACTTTTATTTAAAAAAGATTAATGTTTATCGCAAAGGATTAGCACAAAATTAGCACTCGTGAGCGTAAGAATGTGAGATGTGAAATTTTTAAAACCATTGAACGCATTGCTTCAGTTTTGTTAATCAAGTTTTAGATTTGTTACTCTTTTCAGAATAAATAAAATTATAAATTTTTAAAAAATTTAAAAAAAGTTCAGTGGAAGTACCGTCCATAATTGAGTAGGTCTTAAAATTTCAAACAACAGGGCCTTTTCAACTGCAGTCCATCTGCCCGCATTCTTGAAATTTTCGTTAAATTCATTGGATTAACCCAAGAAATTTAGTTAAATCAAAGGTTTAACCCACATTCACAAATGAAGTTTAACCGTGGCTCAACTAAACCCAAAATTGAACATAAAGGTTCAGGTTAAACCGCAATTTACCTTGATAGGTCTGGGACAACTGCCTCCGGGGCAAGTGCCGCTGGCGGGCAACTGCACCCCCTTCCCCCCCTCCCAATTTTTTTTCAGAAATGTAACGCAAGATGTGCAAGCCATTATTCTTTCATGTGATTTTTTTACATTAGGTTTTAATATATAATTAAGATTCAACTTTTGTATTAAATAAGCAAGAACCCGCATACAACGCCATTGCGTAAAATCGTTAAGTGTTCTAAACATAATCTCGTGCTAACAAACTTATAGTAAGTCCTATAGTTATTTTTCTTTCGCTGAACCGCCGTTGTTGGTTAACCAAACATCATGATTAAACTTGTGTTGTTACTTACTATTGTTACTAAGCCACGCTGGAAATTTCAGCGTTTTCCATAAGATACTCGACCATGCCTTCTAGTGTAGGAAAAAATGGCACGCGGAAATAATGGCAAGGGAAAGTGTGCAACGTGTAAAAACGGAAAATATGCCAACGTCCTCCTAAATTTAGTCGTGTTTAAATTGAACAGAGTAGCTACCTCGCTTACCTACTCACGATTAAAGAAAAGAAAAGACCATTCAGTGCCACATTAACACACACTGCCAGGCACAAGGCGTCTTTATGGCTGCAAATTAATCTCTGTGCTACCTCACTTCCCTTCTCAGGATCAGAGAAAAGTCCATCCAGTGCCACAAATGACACACAATGTCGGGTGCAAGACGTCTTGCCGATCACAACCATGGCCCGAATGAAAAACTGGTTACTGCCGCCAAGTGCCGCACCGGAATGAAGCAGCAAGCCAAACAGAGTTTCGAAAAACCCACTCAGATTTTGATTCTCAAGCCATGGGTTCAAATTGAGGTTGATGTCCGAGTCGAACTTAGTAGAAAAGAATCTATAAAGCATTCCCTGCGAAACCAAAGACTTGGCTGCATGCCTGCGGTACCAGAAGACACACCAGAAGACATTGTTATTGAAAACGAGTGGGCCCAAACCTCTGGATCAAATAGTTTTTATGCCTTATTTTGCCATTCTTTTCCGTTTTAAACTTTGCCTTTTTTCCGCGTACCATCATTTCCGTTGCCATTTTCCCGTACCCCCTAGAGGTGTACACCATGACAGTAACAGCACACCACATCTATTCTTACAGTGTCTTTTATCGGCCTTATGGTGCATTACTCACTGAGAGGTTATTACACAATGATTTCCCGTCAGGTATTTGTTCCAGTTGTACTGCATTATGTAGATCATAACCTGCTGTAATTGGATGTGTTGTAGGAAACTTGAACGGTAGCTCTATGTCGAGAAATATGATTTAAGTGATTCAGCTGAAATTGCCCTACCGTGTAGTTGTCTCTTAATTTAAGCATTTTTTAAGAGTGTGGTGTGTACTTTTATTGAATAACATAAAGTTTATTTATTTTCGTTTAAAACGGGCAGCGAAAGGGAACGAAAATGCTCCCTTTCGTGGAATTACTTGAAACAAACTCGGCCCGCTATTGGCAAACTTTCGGCACCCTAATTCTTGAACACAAATTATATCCACCCTGGACATCATGTCGCCAGATCGCCATGCAACTATATGTCAGGCTTCGTGTGCATTGGCCAAGTGCCTTCTTCGAGCGAGCTGCTGCTGGTATGTAAATCACCCTTTCTTACGCTTTCATTCCCACTTGCAAACTTCGTTTGCAAATTGTTACAAGTTTGTAGTTTTTCTCGAAATTTCCGCCCTTTTTTTCTTCTCTTTTTTCCGTCACGGACGTTTCCAGAAAACTCCTCCTACGCTATTTGACGTGGGACGATGAAATTTGGCACAGTAATAGAGGGTGATGAGATGTCGTCAAATCCGCAACAGTTTTTGACGTTGACCTTAAAGGTCAAGGTCAAATTGAGGTCAAAGTATTTGTTACCTAAAAGTGGCTTCCAGAAAACTCCTCCTACACAATTTGTCGTAGAAAGACGGCATGTGGAAGAGACATAGAGGGTAACGATTTATCGTCAAATCTGACAAATTTTTTTACTTTGAACCTCAGAGGTCAAGGTCAAAGTCAGGTGAAAATATTTTTGGAAACGCCTATTAATCACGAAAAGTAGCCATAAAGGTGCTCAAATCCCAGTTTAAATACATAAAACGTACTCAATAAAGGGAAAACTTTCATCACTAACCTTGACCTTGAGGATCAAGGTCAAAGGTCACGTGATTTCACACGCCGTTAACGACAGGTCGACTCATCTCGGAAACGGTTAGAGATAGAGCGATTTTGAGCTCATTTTCGACCCCATTGGGCCTAAACAACGTTAGTTGAGAGGTACCTCGGTGACCGTGACTTTCTAGATCACGGTCAAGGTCAAAAACCGGAAGTTGACTATTATCTCGAAAACGGTTAGAGATAGAGCGATTTTGAGCTCATTTTCGACCCTTTGGGCGTAAACAACGTGACATAAGAGGTACCTCGGTGACCTTGACCTTCTGGGTCACGGTCAAGGTCAAAAACCTGGAGTTGACTATTATTTCGAAAACGGTTAGAGATAGAGCGATTTTGAGCTCATTTCCGAAACTGGGGGCCTAAACAACGTTACATAAGAGGTACCTCGGTGAACTTCACCTTCTGGATCACGGTCAAGGTCAAAATCCGGAAGTTGACTGTTATCTCGAAAACGGTTAGAGATAGAGCGATTTTGAGCTCATTTTCGACCGCTTGGACCTAAACAACGTACATAAGAGTTACCTCGGTGACATTGACCTTCTGGATCACGGTCAAGGTCAAAAACCGGAAGTTGACTGTTATCTCTGAAAAAGGTTAGAGATAGAGCGATTTTGAGCTCATTTTCGACCCTTTGGGCCTGAACAACGTTACATAAGAGGTACCTCGGTGATCTTAGCCTCCTCCATCATGGTCAAGGTCAAAAACTGGAAGTTGACCAGTATCTCAAAAACGGTTAGAAAACTGAATTTGATTTATTTGTGCCCAAATTATTATATTTACTTCGACGGCCTCGTTCAAGATAATAATCCGGAAGCTGACAATCATGTCGAAACACTGAAAAATGTGTCTTTGACCAAATATGTTGTGTCTCTGCCCTTGCAATGGGTGCTATTTGGCTACGTGTAGCAAAATTCGGTCTAGTGACCAAATGCAACCTTGCAGCACAGACAGCAGCAACTGAAGGTGTGCATACTATGTTTTATTTTGTTTTGTTTTTGTATTGTTTTTTTTATTTTTATTTTTTTTTGCACGCTAGCCCTCCGTCACCAGCTCGCTCCTTCGTTGCATTAATGCGTAGAATTGTTAGTGTTGAACTTTTGGCACTTTAGATGTCTTTGCTGTGCTTTATTTGACTTTTGATGTATTCTTCAATGAAGAAAAGAACCAGTGTAGTTGAGGGACACCTGTTGGATTTTAAGTGAAGTGGGTTTTATGCATTGGAGGTGTTTAAAAAAATCCCACACATCTACTTGTCGTTAAATTCTATGCGCTCATAATCTTTTAATCAAAGCCCAATGGAAATTTAATTTATTTGGCAATGTGTGGTCAGTTAATAACAAATTAGGTTTTTTTTTTAAATCAAACTGAAGAAAGGTCTAATGTTTTAACAAACCACCGAATAGTTACATTAACATTGCTTAACTAACTAAGCATACTTAGAACTTCTTCCAGTTTCTTAGATGCCTTTCCCTAAATAAAGAGCGTAGTCAAGAAGACACAGCTTATATATGCAATACTGGGCTTCAGTTTTGTCTCTTTATTCTGAAATTCATTTTCTTGCCCCAGCTTCTCTGACACTTCAGGCTCTAGGACCACAAAACTTTGTACTTATGTAGAACTTGATCTGAGGGTGTGCATCCCTCCCTTTGTGTCTACGATTTCGTTTTCATGTATATGAGAATGCCTGACTTCGAGGTATTCTCTATTTTCATGGCCCTGTCTATTCATACAGAGGGCGTCAGCCCGAGGTGTGAATAGACAGGGCCATGAAAATAAAGTTTACCGAGAAGGAAGGTATTCTCATACTTAATGTCCATGTGCCAGACGAATTGGACCCGCCTCCCCCGGCCCGTCAGTCACCCCCTATTGTTCTGCGATTAAGGTGACAAATAAAGAATAACAATCGTGGCAAGGTATAAAAAACTGAACGATCATTCATAACAACCTAGTTAATGCAAGAGTCAACACGGGCTTTTTTTTTTTGGTACAAAATTAATATGGAGGAAGATTCAGAAAATGATTTTTTTTACCCAGACTCCTTCTGAATTGCAGAGGAAGTCTGGGAATTTTGACATTGGATTGGACATTGATGAATTTATTCAAGTATATAATGTTAACGAGCCTGCCGGATCTATCGATACCACAAGCATGTTAAGACCGGATGGACCTTACATAATTTTTGAAAATGAATTCCGACATTAGCTACAAGGTAATTTATTTGAAAGCTTCTACTTCCTTCTGTTTAAGTTAATGTTACTCGTCGTAAAATTGTAGCGTTTTGCTCGAGATTTGAAATCGAGAGAACAAATTCGATAAGTGATCATTCTGACGTCTATCAAACGTCTTTTTGAGGTCACGACGTCTGTCGACGAATATTTAACGTAGAAAATGAGATACGTTTTGTCATTTTCGTCACGACTAAATCACGACGGCTGTCGAACGTCTGTGTCAATATATCTCTTTCATCAGTCCCCCTCCCCCCACTCCAATAAAAACTAAAGAATTCGTCAGGTATTTAGGCATTAGAATATCTGTTAAGGAATATATGTTTTTAGGTTTAAATAAATCTTTTTTTTTTCAAGGCGAAGATTCTTGATGTTTGATTCCTGTTAAAATTCCATGTGATCAATGACTATGTCTTTTGTTTTCAATGAGTCCAATTAAACAACAATGAAAACAAAGTCACACCTTGCAGGGCATTCTCAAAAAGAATGACCTGTGTACCGGGTCGTTATTTTTGAGAATGCCCTGCCTCACAAAAGAGGTGCGACTTTGTTTGCCTCGTTCTTCAAAATAAGTCATCGGAGAAAACAAAAGAAATGGACATTAAGTATAAATAAATAAATACAGTGCATTTAAAAGCAAGGTAATGGTTGAGCAAAACAGCACAGCTTATGGGCGTTACGCAAGCTCTGCCTGCATAGAGAAAAAGTGCGATTCCGTTCAATCAATAAAGCCGTTGAGCCAACATAATAAAGCAGATGAACTTTATAAGCCGGATACGTGCTGCGCCATAAGCTCTGTACTTAGTTGTATTACAGACTATGCGGCTTGTAAAAAAACTTCATGTTGTTTAAAAATAAACTGTTCAAAGAAATATTTTTGACTTTTAATGTTTGTCAAGTGTTGAAGATTTGGCTTGCGACATGAGGTTCTAGTTCTCAACTTGCAAATGTATTTTTCATTGCTTTCTATTTTTGCTTTTTCTGTGTTAAGGAAGAGAGACTGGCATGAATTGCTTTTTAAAGAGTAAATGAGATATGGTCATTTTCTCATTTTCTCAGCCTACTATTGCCTGAAACTGGATGCAACAGAGTGATTTTAAGAGTGTAACCATTACAATCAATCTTTTGATTTGATTCGGGACCATTCAAAAATATTGTAAGATTAATACTAATTAAAATGTATACTATAACCAGATACTTGTGTGTCTATTGCTTTTAAAAGATCTTAATATTATTAAGTCACATGCTATACAGATACTAGAGCTGTTGAAATTTTGCATGTATGATAAGCATTACGGTCACACTGGTCACAGGTGGCAGCTTCTGAAGACGACACTGTAAGTCGACTATTATATGATCACTGGAATAATGTAACCAACTTGGAATTATTTAGCTGGTGTGTTATAGTGGAGGAAAAGTGTTAATATTCTGCGATATTCTAGACTATGAAAGCAGGTTTTTGGTGAAGTGTTTTCCAAAGTAGATGTACTACCCAGTCTCTTTTCAATAAATCAAGCTGTGGAATTCAGTTATGCTACAAAGTTATGTCTGAGTCCCGTCGTCCAGTCATCGGTGGCACCGGTGCATATTTTTATGCTTCATCTTCTTTGTGCGTCATCATCATCATCATCATCATCATCATCATCATCATCATCATCATCATCATCATTATAGCCTCTTGGCCTTGTGCACAGAAACAACGCGATATACTGTACTCGCTCTCATTTATTCTAGAATTTTATATCAACAGAAGATGATGTTATCGCAAACGGTACAGTGAGGACCCGATTGATACTGAGGTGGCAGATTGAGTGCCTTGTATGTTGAGGAGCCTACAGAAATTTGATTAGATATTAATACTATTTTATTAGTCACCACAAGAACGGTTGTTTTAGTTCATATTATAAGATTTAGGTTTAAAACCTTTGATGATCGATGCGGATTATATTGATTTCATCTAACATTGACTGAGTTGTGTTCGTTCTAAAGGATTATCGAATTGAAAAACGTTTAGTAATTTATCTGTTCTGCCGCTCTCGGGTCTAGGGCAATTCCCGACAGGGCAATTCCTGACTGAGCAATTTGAGACCTGCACAATTACCGAGAAGGATAATTCCCGATTATCACAGAAAAAAATGTCTGCTTTGGATTTTCGTTGGTTGTTGAATGCAATTGGCATAGCAGCCTTACTTTAACTCTATCCATTTCTGACATAAAACAAATGGTCAATTGCAATTATTGTTACAGTTTGAGTCCAATATTATTGTACCTCATTATAACCACAGCCCCTGTGTAATTGCCAAACATCACAGCTGTCTGTTTGTATCATATCAAACACAAAAAAGACTCTGGTGATCTGAATTTTGCTGCGAGTAATCGTACACGCAAGAGACATAAAAACAAAGGAGTAACGCTTGTGATGTTTTCTGTCAAAAAAGTAGATCTGTATGCTATTTTTTCAAATGTCTGGTTTTGTCCTCGTCTGCAGTTATCGGTGCCAGCAGCTGCCCAGTCGGATATTCCCCTCTCGGGTAATGCATACTTTCCCTATCAAGCCTTAAACATTATTTCAAAATTCATATGTACCCATATGTCTGCCGATGATATCTGTATATGAAACCGTTTATACTTGTATTTTCTTAACTTTATTAAGGTAATCCGTAAAATTGTCTGGCTGCGGTTTGAACTGTACTTCTTGAGGTTTTTTGTCTCTCTCTTATGAGATATTCAAACTGTTAACGCTCTCTCTGGTAGAGTGAGTACGCTATGTGTACCACAATCCATGGAGTTCGACTGATTTAAGTCTCCAGATATTCCTCAAATCAAATTCCTTGTAAATCGCATCTCTTATGTAACGTCTTTTCCGATTAATAATGTACATTTAAATTGAGTTATTTTCCTAAAATGGCAAGAATTCTTGAGTTCCTGCAAGTTTATTGTTTAGTTTTTGTAAGAACACATGTTTTCTGTATGTAATTTTGTGGAGATGCATTAAACCAGTATATTCATTAATGTATCAGTCAGTCTGTAAACATGTAACCTTATCATTAAACGCTTTATGGCAGACATATTTGCTATATTGCACAGTGATATGAATTAATTTGTATTACTTTATACTGTTCTTTTGACCAGGCGATTCAACCCCCTACATCTAGAGCACTTGAGTGAGCAAGACATTGACTATCAGCACGAAACATGTAGAAAACTTATTACTAGAATGAAATAGTTTTTCCGAGCATAAGATACGTTCACACTCAAATTTTCTGATATTACATTCACACTTAAGCTTCATCATTGACCTCGTGGAACGGTGTTTATTTTATCGTATAAACACATAAAGCAAAAAGTGAAAATACCCGATATTTTACTAAAAGACTACTAATTACTGACATCATCTTTTCATAACTTCTTTTCTTATTTCTGAGCAATGGTTAAAATTCTGATATGTATTACCACTCACACTACAAAAATAATATATTACAAAATAAAAATGACAATAAATTTACTGTTGATAATAATTTTTAGACTACTGCATTTCACTTTTACACGGACTGCCCAAATCTCAGATAAATTACCTTCAAAAATCCAACACATGTCTGATAGACTCATCTACAAAAACGGAAATTCGAACATATAACGCCTGCCATTATGGAATTAAACTGGCTACCTGTTAAAAAAGGATATTTTGTTTATATTTCATTCAATGTTTATAACGGTTTAAGTGGTAATTCTCCCGAAATGCTAGTCAGGCACGCACCAACGCTGAGATCATCATCTCGGTTGTTGCTTGAAGAAAACAGTATTAAAACAAAATACGGTATTACAGCGTTTGCAAACAATTCGTCTCGTTTATGGAACGAACTATCACTGCATATTCTGTCTGCAAGTACTCTTACTATGTAAAGTCGTTGAAAACATGTCTGCTTAGACAAGCATATTTTTAGTAACAAGCTTTTAATGTTTTAGTATCTATTTTTTCAACTTTTGAGGTATTATATTTGTCTATTTCTGTTCGAGTTATTTATTGATTTTAATGTAGCTAATTTGATTACTGATAAGTAACTTAACAGAACCATTATAAAGCAATCAGAGTATGGAATCTATTGTATGTTACTTTATTCACCCGCCAATGATTCTGTGGTATTTAGCATTTTAAATATTCATCCGGTTTGGTTTTATGTTATTTGTTATTTCATCAACATACAAAAATGTTCTATAGTTCTCATTTTGTTTGGAAATCAATAATTTTGCAAGGGATCAGCATAAAATTTAAAAGTTATAAATAACCAGTCTATGCAAAATACAATGGTTTTTGTATATATTTTATTATTTATTTTATTTGTCTATTACGAAATCAATGGTAAAAGTAAAGGAGTAACAACAAAGTTAATGTTCGCATATTAGACATATATACTACCATAACCTATTTTAATGTAGTAGAATGCATTTTTCTGTCTTCAGATCAAAATGATTAGACAACTGCTATACTGCTTACTACCTTTCTTTGCAATTATCCTTATATTATTGTTGAGGTCTCAAAGTGGAGAAGGTCTCCGCGGCCGTGTCAGGAACATTCAATTGAACATTTCATATATCAGAGGACCAATTACAGGTAGATATAATTGCTTAATTTTTCATCACAAATTATATAAACTACATTTTATATTTAAGCAGTTTGCTATCATAATAGCATATTCAAGCACCTAGGAAATCTCAAATTATAGTAAACAGTAAACAATTTAGGGGATATTTGGTAATATAAGTTAAAAATGCTACACAGTTAAGCTTTTAAACAACAATATGTAACACAGGAATTAAGTAGTGGGAGCAATAAAATTAAGAATTCTAGAATGAAATGACAAGAACTATGCAGCAGCGGATGTCACATGTTATATTTCATAGGGGTTTTTGTGCATGACAAAGAATCGCGCGTATAGACTAAAGAGTCATAAAGAATCATAACAAGACAAATACTAAATAACTAAATGCTGTATCAGCTATTCTCTTTCCTTATTTGGTTGCTATTCAAATTTTGTTTCGCTTCTCATACTTTAATTGATTATCCACATATATGTTCTCCATAGTATCACCTTTTTATCTCTCCACGTGCCCAATTTTGCACTAGATTCCTGTCTCCTTATGTCGTGATCTCAGCTAATTACTTGCCTATCAACATTTCATGACCTCTACAAAAGATTCTTGCCTCTTTATGTATCTTAATTCTACTGTTCCATATATGAGTGTAATATGTCTATGCTAAAAGATAAGGCAAAATGTTTGTAAAGCCTAGTGGCGGTGTTAAATATTTTTATTAACACAAAAACCAAGAAGTACTAAAGTGCGAGTTCTTCCAACCAACATTGTATGAAAGATAAAATTATATACAATTTAAACCACTCTGATGTTTAATGTTTACATGATGACATTTTAATAAAATATTGTCCGCAATTTATAAAAATCAAACTTTTTTAAGTGAAACATTACTTAAGTCTGAATTATAATTGTATTTTGTTTATATAAGCATTATTGAATTATGCAAAACGTTTGCAAATGGAGTTCTGGTCTAGACTTTGTGGTTGCTGAGATTAGAGGGCAATTCACAACAACATCATTTCTGATCTTACTTCAAGAATTTCTTTCATTTCGATTCAACCCTGATAGATTACGCAGCCTGCCAGAAAAGAAGATTGGAGCGTATAAGAGACTATTGCTACAGTAAAGGTTATAGGATGCTCAAACCCTACGAGGCAGCGACAGAGGATGATTTGCGCAAGTATACCAGATATCTTATTACAGACAGAAAACACCGCTTACTCTTTTTTCCGGTCGCCAAAACAGGTAAGTCCATATATGAGTCTGCTAAATTCAAATTTCTAAAAGTACCTTAAAACACACTAATATCATTTTGTTCGATTTACAAAGCGCACTATTTTAAGTCACATTTCAAAGTCTTTATGAAAGCTTAAGTGAGAGTCCTTTTGCAACAACCATTTATTCATAGTTTTTCTTAACGGTGTTTCAAACACACACACACATAATTTAACAAACTTAGAATAAAGCTTACGTGCACATACTTCTCTATTCAATAAAACTAGCGATCAATGGTATAACTGTTAATTTTTTAAAAATATCATGCAACATTATATTGGGTCAAATTTCTTCATCTCAATTTAGAAGTACAAACTTGACTCATGTAATAGGTTCTACGTCGTGGAGATCATTTTTGGTGAAAGCCGCTTTTGGAAACTCTTCTATAGACCCACGCCGTTGGGTCCATATCCCAGGAAAGCTGGCATCTATCGGTTTGCCATACCTTCCTGAGATTACCAAATCAGCAGAGGAAATACGTCGTTATCTCAGTGAATACTTTTCCGTAGCAACAAGTAAGACTATAAAATTTCACTCGAGTTATTTCTTATTATACATCAACAAAATAGCCTGACAAGCATTGGTATTGCATTATATATTATGTCAATGCAACAGTTTTAAGAAATACAATGGTTAGTACTGGGAGTTACCCGACAAGAAGACACGGGCTTCTAAACGGCAGCATTTTGAGACTCTCAGATTAAAACCAAATAGAAGACCAGAGGGTTTCTATTTAAAAACTGTTCCCAAATATAAGCCCCGGGGTTTCTATTACCGGAAGTTTTGGAAAAAGCCCTCCCCCAAGAAAAGATCCCACCCTATTTAAAGACATGTTGTGACAAGAAAGTTGGCGGCTGGGTAAAAGAAAATAGTTTTATTACTTTACTGATGGTAGGCATGCAATTAGAATTTCGCTTAATCGACATTTCAGTCTAAAAACATATGGCCAAATTTGAATGTAGCAAATAGTTTTACATAAACAAACGTTTTACTCTTTCTAATCACTAGCTAAACTTAAGCTTTTTTATGAATAATTTGCAAGTAGTAAGGTAATAGTAGAATATGTAACAGCTGATTAAATGTAACAACTGTGTGAGCACACTTTTAAAACAACCCTGATTTTGATGCAAATAGAATGAATATTCAGTGTACAAATTATTCGTGTAATAATTTTGTTTCAGCTAGACATCCATTTACACGCATAGAATCTGCCTATTGGGACAAATTTCGTCGCTATAACTTCACAGATTTTAGAGCGATTGGAAAGAAAATTATTAAGCGCTATCGCTCCGTAATAAACCGGTTTTCTAACGAAAGCGATGAAATTCCAACTTTTGAAGAGTTTATAGAGTATATGATCGATGGAGGTTATTTACAGAACGGCCACTGGAGTCCGAACGCGGACCTAACTTACCCATGCATAATTCACTACTCGTAAGTATAATGTGATATTATTTTTTTTAAATAACGCACAGTGTTATAGCATAATTTCAAGTATTTTGTTTCAGTTTCTAGCCGCATTTTAAACAATAGCGTTGTATCACGTCGTCTGTGAGTTATTCTTATCTTGAAATTTTTAAAATAAAATTTTAGAACTAAACCATATGGATGTAGCATAGTGTTAATTATATGTGCATCTACTTTCTAAACAGTGTTTTACCAAAGCCTACCTAAAATTTAAAAGGTAAAATGGAAAGGACGAATAGAGTTTTAACAGATCATGATTTAGAATTTTATGTTAAGCCATTTCTGTTAAAATTATCTTGTCTGTTTCAGTCATATAGCTAAACAGGAGACGTTTAAACAAGATATGAAATTTATAAACAATAAAAAGATTGGCTTAGATTTATCGGGAGAAATTCTAAAGGAGTCGAATCCTCTAAATCGAGAAAAGTGGAGGAGTAAACAAACACTTCCGCTATTCCAGCAATTACCTCACAAAAAAGAGAGGATCGACAAACTTATGGAGATATACTCCGATGATTTCAAGTTATTTGGATATACTTTACAGAGAAATTCTAGTACTGGAGAGTTGCTGGCCGGGTGTGAGGCCTATGGACCGGGCTACATGTGTTGCTGACAAAAATTACCAATTATTTTACAGTTTGTAATGTTGTTTATGTCTCGAAGGTAATTTCTACTGTGTAGTGTCTCAAGGTAACTTCTAGTGTGTAGTGACGTGACTTGACAGAAAATAACGCTGTAATGGGCTTTTTGGGTCAATAAATTGTTTTCCTGAATGGACTGAGATCAAATTTTTCCAAAACAAACATTAGTAATGCAAATAACTGAAAAAAGGGATTTTATTCAAACACAAAACACATGTAATATTTGCAGGATTTGCTTTTTTCATTGCGACAGAAAGTCCTGTACTGCACCCACTTAAAGCTCTACTCAGCATGGACGTTATCAGCCTGTTTTAATCTGCCTTGTTTTGCCTTTTTTAGGTATATTAATTCTAACAAGTCAACTTTGAGTTTGTTGACTTCCGTTTACTTGATTACATCAGTATAGTGTAGGAAAGTGAGTAACATTGGAGGTCCTTGTCAGTCTTACTGACAATATTTTATTGTATGATGTTGATTTAACTTTTTGCGATCGATCTTTATGTCTTTGGATACCATTGTTTCAATGAAATGACACGTGTATTTTTCTCAAATCGTCACACAAAGATAACGCTTGTCGTGTCAAACTGATATATTTATCAAAATTGCTTATAAGTTTTTTTACACTAGTAAGGTCATGGACAGTTTTGACGGATTCGGCTGTGCTCATCGAACGGGAGAAATTGTTTCGTATATTTTCTCTGTATGTCAATTTTATTGTTTTTGTTGCTTTCAAGTTAGGTAGGAACTTATGTGATCTTCTCAATCCAATAATTGTCGAAATGATGGTATTTTATTTTTCAAAATGCTTCTGCAGTTTTAACCGAAGTGCTTTTACATTCGGAATTACTGTGGCCTAGAACAGTTCCATTTTGATGATCGTCAAAATCACAGAAACAGCTGAACTCTTTAAAATGTGTTTCAACTTTAAAAACCTTTATTTTAAATGCTTCTTCTCATATATTTAAATTTAAGGTAACTAGGTTCAGAGTTGTGCTCTGTAGAATGAAATTACTTTTGTACTATCCGAAAATATTTGACAAAATGGCACCATGTAAAGTTTTATTTAAAAAGCCTTTTCTAAATACTTATCTTGTTTTGAATGAATTCTTTCCAAATTTAGTGTAAATGCTTTTGTGATTCTTTTCTTTAAGATAATTTTTGGCATTTTGCCATAAATTTATGAAAATGCTACATTTATCTTTTTAAACTTTTTTGAAAGGTTTATTCTCCTACAAGTTTGATAGGATTGCTTTCAAGTTTGGTATGTGTCAAAGTCTAGCAGCGGATTATCGCTTAAGGTATCAATGACTTTTATCATCGAGTGGTCGTATTTTATTTTGTTTAATGCTGTTCTCTATTTTACTCGAAGTTATCGTATTACTTCTTTTTTTATATCTTGGTTGTGCAAGTCAAATAAATATCCAGATATTCATTCTCTCTGTTTTATTGTCGATACAATTCACAACATCCACAATATGCAGTTATTCCCTTCTTAGCCGCTGAGTGTTTTTAATATTTATTCCAACTTTAAATTTATTTTCACTTTTGCCAATTTCGCTAGGTTCTATCCAGTATCTGATTCAATTTACTCAATACGATCTAGTTTTCACACAACAAACAGTCTTCCTATAAATGCTTTTTACTTGAACGCTATTTCACTTTTCCCGCCAATTTTGTATCCAAACTGGTCCCCTTCTGCCTTCTAGAATTTGTGAAAACTGAGTGCGTCGAACACCGCGGCTGCCCGCCTTATATACCTTCATGAGGGTGCCGAAAGTTTGCCAATAGGAACGTTTCCCTCCAAAATTATTGCCCAATCACATCACAGCTTTTCTTTGTTTACATTTCGTTTGTTTTCATGCCGTTGTTGGGTACTTACACCTCCCAGTCGTAAAGGTAAATATTTATATTCGGGAAGAGAATTACACTCAACAATTCTATTGGATACACAGAACCACGTGACAGAAAATGTCGGCCCCTTTTACTAAAAAGTTACTATAATTTTACAAATCTTAAGATTTAAAAACTAATGCCTTACAATATCAGTGCGTATTGAAAGTACAATGCATGGCAAGGAACTATGATGCAAAATACTTCACAAAAATCCAAATTCACACCTTTATCCACAAATTTGAACAAAAATTAAAAAATGGTATTCAAGCATACCGAAAGCCTTAAAAGTTACATATATGAGCGATATGACCACGAAGTTACCAAAACTTTACAATTAATCTCACAACAACGATTCTGATAATTACGTACACCAATCGACCCAAAAATGTAAAATTCTATATTCTGACAGTATTAAAGTATGTAAGATTACCGGAATAAATAAGCAATTTGTGACAATACGCGAAAAGTTATAAAAAATGTTTTCCTTGCACTTTTAATGGTTTGATTTCAAATAGCGGCATTTTATTTGATTTTATTTAACAGGCATGTTCTCATGGAAATTTACTGGTATTGATTTCAATTTGTAAAATCTTATTTGCTTTCAGATCTTGCTTACAACAGTCCAGTAGTTCAATATTTAAAGAATGGTCGTACTGTTAGCTACCTTTATTCAGTTAGACTAGTAGGACAAACTTGACCTGTTACAAAATCTGCAAAAAGTAATATACTAATCATATTTATCATGTACATTAACACTATACTTTTGCAACAGATAAAGCATGCACCGCTACGATTAAGCGTTTTCATAAAGCACCAACTTAACGTGTAACTACCTTTATAACTACTGTATATGCTATACTTATACGAAAATGATGGACTACTGTTTTATACATAAAATAAAATGAACACTAAAGATTATATTACTGGGTGTTCATTTTGCAGGTTTTGGTCAGTTAATCGAATCTGTGGTTGAACAATGCTTTTCATTAAAAACCACTTCTTAACCTTATTAAAATGCTAATTTTCATGAACATTTTCCAGTAGTTCAAATTTAAGAGGAAATCCACCATTTCAGTTGTACATTTCAAAGAGAAAGTTTCGTTTCAAAACAGTTGACTCTGTAGACGTAACTTTGCGTCTTCTTGTTTCCTGTATTGATGAAAAAGGAATCTGTAACGTTGAAAACGGCAATTTCTTAAGGCGTTTAAAATAGGCGTCACAAAAATTCCGTGTTACAAATAAAAACAACAAACCAATAACATCTTAGTCATTTTATCACAAGACATTTAAACCTGGTAAGGGCTGGTTGCTTTAAATTTGACAAATTCAACGACGACCACTTACGGTTGGCACTGTCTAGACGGTGATGTGCTTAATATATTTTGGTGACTTTTCATATTAATATTTTCACAACGCCTTAATAATTGGTAGACAGATGTTGTGATATTCATGGGCGGAGCCTCCCCCGCCCCTACTTAAGGCAACTGACCATGATATGACCTCTGAGTAAAACTGGCTGCAAATCCGCATCATTCGCGAACAATAAAATGAATAAAAATCAGGCAATATGAGCTATTGATCAAATGTCTGCTTTTTCTTTCGCTGCTGGTCATATAACTCATTTGGTGATTTCATATGGACGCCATTTTTTCCACATCCAGATTTTTTGCCGTGTAGATTTCCACAATCATAGAAGGCCCGATATTTATGAGGTCAAAAATGTTTACTAAAAAGAAAAAACGCACAAACATTGTTGCGACCTTATACCTTAACAATCTTGTAACAAATGAACAGATTGTTTAATTTTTAGGGAGTCGAGAAAATCTAAAAGGGCAGTTCTAATGTGAAAGCAACTTAATAGCACGTGTTGTGGTGAGCATCACAGAATTGTGTGAGATTAGCATTCAATCCCAATCCTAGGATATTTCTTCAACCTAACGGCAAAGCTACAGAACATAGCACAAATTTGCACCCTCTTTGCTGAAAGTGGAGAAATCGACAGTACTATCAGATATATCATGGCATGTGCCTCCCTTTTAGTGGGCTTCAAAGATAAAATTTTGATGTCCATGTTTGCATATAAAATGTTAATGAATTTCTAAAAAAAATTCAACTTGAACAGTTAGATATGACAGGGTTTGCTGCGTGACAAGCTTATTCTGGAGAAAGGGAATCATGTGAAAACACCTTACAGAATCGTACGATTTGATTAAACTATAATATGGATTTCTTTTCTTTTCTGCACCTGTGTTATTACATTGGTGCCTAGACCTCATTGAACAATGTTTTCTTAGATTGCTCTTTTGATCGCAGTGTAAATTAAAAATGAATTTAATCTATCAGCATATAATGTAAAAGGATCGTTTACAGATTGGTCTGTAAGCCCCGGAATTCCACAGTTTAGGATTGTTTTTCATGGGTTGTATTGAAATCCAAAGGACATTTAGAAAACGTTGTGATTACGACATAGTTAAAACTTAAAACAAGAGAAAATCTATCACTAGAATAGCAATTATCCGGTAAGATCAAACTTTAACGTTGAAATTCTAACCAGTGTGAAACTGTAATGTGATGTTTTTGAGTGCTAAGACTCTGACGTATTCCTCAAATTAAGCCGCTAGGCTGCTTCAACACTATGTGATATACTTTCGTTTTTCTTCACTAAATGCAAAACAAAACTTTCATTAAAAATCACTCTGGTTCAGAAATAGTAAGAAGCACACGATCTAAGAATTTGAATATCACATAGTAGTGTGAATATAAGTAGAAAGTGGAAATAAAATAAAGCAAAAGAACAGAGTTGTATTAGTTGCGAAACAAAGTCTATACTTTACCTTGTGCATCATCGGATTCAATAGTCACGTCCAAATTAGTTACCATGTCTTACCATAACTTTTTAAATCGCTCCTAAATGCGAAGTGATAGTTCTTTAAAAATAAATCTTTTTGAAAACAAACACATAGCGCAGTTCCAAAAAAATGCTTTTTCCTGGAAGACGCGGATTTTTTTAGTGAGAATTATTTATTTTCCGTGTCTGGCCTTAAATTTACCCTCCTTTTCCCCATACCAAGTGCTCAAAATGCTGAAATAATTGCAGTTCAGTGTAAAGGAATGACGGAACGAAAATATTAAAAACAGGACAAACAATGGTTCAGTTCAATCTTGGAGAAAATAAAGATGTGACTTTTTTATAAATTTGGCTCATTTTTGGCAGCTTTTGTCTCTATTTCAACGCCTGGAATACTTGCGACAAACACTTAAGTGCGTGTTTTGTGAACCTGGCATTAGAAGGGTAGGGTGAACTACACCCCCCCCCCCCAGATTAGGGTGTTTTATAGCCCCCTAATTATGTCCTTAACAAAGGTTACTTATCAATTGTCATCACGTTTTTCAATAACTATGTAAACTAAAAGAAAAAATTGTATTGTATTGCCTTATGAAAAAATTTGAGATTAGTAAGCATCACAAGACATGAATCATGGAACAAAAGGGAAGTTAACGATTTTATCATAATTGATTAATATAGTCCTAAAACTGTGTTGTGTATCCAATTTAAAATTTAAAAAAGGCAAAAATATTGTTTTTTACATAATGCTTCATTTGCAATAACCACTGTTTCAATTTTTTTTCAAAAAGCAATTTCAGGCTCCTATTACATGTGACATAAATTGCTTGGCTTAGAAAGCGGTGAGATTTGCACTCAAAGGCAACCCACCCAGGAAGCGCAATTAAAATATGCAACTAGTACATATCATTTAGGATTGAAATTTTCGAGAGAAAGTCTTCGGACAATAATTTATTAATAAAATACTTAGAAAAACTAGGCTTTTGATGCTCGATTAACAGTAACCCATTTTTTTAAACATTTGCCCTTAAGTAATTTGGCGGTATGATTTTTTACTTTTGTCTTAAGCGGTATGAACAGATTTGAAAACGATTTTGAATACGAATTGTATAAAAAATGAAAGAAGTTCAAGAGGTCATAAAAGTTAAAAGATCAAACAAAATTTGGCATTCCTTTTATTCGGCAAATTTTGATGATGCATCAACAAACCGATGACGATCCACAAAAAAAAAACAATGTCAATTATTTGTTAATGATATTGAGTCGCAAATAAGACATGTGTAAGACTATCAGTGCTTAATGATCAGTTTGCGATGTAATATGATGAATGAAGGGCAGTGATTAAAAAACATGTGTAAGATATTATTGCAACAAAAGCAATAATATACCAATCACGTCGTTTTACAGGATGTTAATGAGATTTGAGACTTTTCTCATTTGAGCCCCGTCCCATGTCATTTGAGGCCTAAGTTGACGAGGATCTCAAATACCATGTGGCGGTCTCCAACTAGTAAAAAATGGCCTCAATTTAAAACATAAGGCCTCAGATCCCAAAAATTATGTGATTATATTATTATCAATATCTGTGAGACACTCGGCTCTCCCTTTTTGTGTTACTGCTAAATTAAAAATAACTCCCTTTTTAGCGAAATCGACATTAAAAATTACTCCCTTTTCCGCGTTTTTTTAACATGAATGGTTACACATATGGTACCAAATGCTCCATCCCCTTTGCTGGAAAAGTGATATTCTGCGGACCTTTAAGAGCGAAACAGTTTTTTATTTACATCTCAGCCGATCTGTTTTTTGGATACATTGTTTTGCATTTATTTTACTTTACGAATTATGGTTCTATTGATATCCCACATTTCAAGAAAGCTTGAGAATTGTCAAGAATTCTAAAACTCTTTCACAACTTCCCTTTGAATTTCTTAATAAACGTGACAATTTCAATATTTGGAATGAATTTTTACAACACTTTGTGTACAGGAAGTGCTTTCAGCAACATTCGTACATGCAAGGCTATGACGAAAGTAAATGGCACAGTACACGAGTCTACAACGAAATACCTAAATGATTGTCAAGACTAAACAGGGCCTTTCGACCGGCGTAATAACTCGGGTGAACAAAACTGAACATCACCCTTCTAACTTTCCCATAGCTGCATATTGTTTACTTGTTATCTGATTGCTCAAAGTTGTCTCACCTAAAAATAAATATGTTAGGCGAGTAGGGGTAGAGGGGCTGTTCTAGAGCATACATGTATGTTTTGGATACCGTTGGTATAAATGATAGAAAAAACTGACCGGAAGTGACGATCTGTTTTGGCTATGTTTGCTCTGGATACGTATCCAGAACATACATGTATGTTCTGGATAGGGTTGTTATAAATAATAGAAAAAACTGCAGGTTGACCGGAAGTGACATCATAAAGTGGCGTCATCTGTTTTTGGCTATGTATGTTCTGGAAACGTATCCAGAACATACATGTATGTTCTGGATAGGCTTGGTATAAATGATAGAAAAAAACTGTAGACTGACCGGAAGTGACGTCATGATGTGTGCGCCCCATCCCCCTTCCTAGGTTTGAAGGGGAATGCAGTCTGGATTAGTATTCAGAACAGACAGTCTGTTTTTTATACGGAAGTGACACCATCTGTTTTGACCTGAAGTGACGTCATAAAGTGATGTCACCGTTTTTTTGCACTGTCTGTTTTGGTTACGCATCCAGAACATACCATCTGTTTTGGAAAGGGTTGGTATAAATGATAGAAAGTGACGTCATCTGTTTTTGGGACTGTATATTTTGGATACGTATTTGTTTGTTTTTGTTTTTTTTGGAAAGGGTTGGTACAATAATAAATGATAGAAAAACATTGTTGTTGCTACCCTTGTTGCAACAACAACAACAACAACAAAATCTTTTGATGCAACAACAACAACAAAAACTACTCTCATTTATAACAACCCTATCCAGAACATACATGTATGTTCTGGATACGTATCCAGAGCAAACATAGCCAAAACAGATCGTCCCTTCCGGTCAGTTTTTTTTCTCTATCATTTATACCAACAGTATCCAAACACACATGTAAGTTCTAGATACGTTTTCAAAACATACATTTATGTTCTAGATACGTTTCTAAAACAGCCCCTCTACCCCTACTCGGGCGTTTATTATTGTTATTATTATTATTATTATTATTATTATTATTATTATTATTATTATTATTATTATTATTATTATTATTATTATTATTATTATTATTATTATTATTATTATTATTATCATTATTATTATCATTATTATTGCATTTTAGGCCTTTTCCAATTTGAAGCTCGGCTTTTCCCATTTAAAACGCACTAGGCAGTGAAAATTTGCATACAAATTACTTTTAATGTACAACAGTGCCTCATATATTGGTAATAAGTGTTAGTCAATAGACAACAAAGGGGCAAGACTGGCTGGCTTATTATATCGAATATTTCTAGACAGCAGAGGTTTCCGCTTATGTTGTATTATTTAGTTAACTTCAGTCCTATTTTGTTATGAATTGTTTTCATCGGGGCGTATATTTAATTTACCGGGTTATTATAGATTTTGTCGAAATTCGAAAATACAAATATTTTAGTATGAAAAAGATATAATCTTATTTGGGCAATTTAATAATGAATAAATTAAGTAATGCATGGTCGATTGAACACGGAAGTTTTCAGCGTAAACAAGGAATATGGCCGTTCCAATACAGATAAAAAGTAGGATTTTGTTTAGCAAAAAAGAAGCAAATTCTTTAGTGAATTGCTTAATGACTCAAAGGAATGCAGATGAATTTTGTGATGTAACATTGACCGTCAATGGAAGGAAATATCCACTCCATAAAGCAGTTTTGGCGTGCAATAGCCCCTATTTTCGCTCAATGTTTTCGTCAAGAATGAGAGAGCAGCAGAGCGACGAGGTAGATCTAACTCAATCCCTGTTGATAGAAAGTTGTGATTCTCTACAGCGTGTACTAGATTACATGTACGGTGGTGAAATACTTTTAGACCTAGACAATTGCATTGACATACTAAAAATAGCAGATTTTCTTTTAATGGACGACTTGAAAGATTTTGTCAAGGACTTTTTCTTGACCCATGGACACTTAAATATATCAAATGCTGTATACGTGTGGGATGCTTCAACTCAGTTAAATTTGTCAGAACTCTCAAATGCCGCTCTGGCGATGATAAAATCAAGGTTCCACGATTATTTCCTTCAAAGCGGAGACATTCTAGATACTCCAGAAGATTTATTATGTAAAATGTTAAACGATCGTAACGTCACCCAATTTTCGAGTGTCTCCCAGTGTGTTCAGGTGTTATTACAATGGATGAGACGTAACGAATACTCTGGAAAGGGAATTGCTCAGTACATAGAAAATAGTGATTTGTTGTCACTTCAGATTATAACCCTTGAAGAAATAAAATTTATGTTGCGTGATATGAGGAACTGTCACGCTTTAGTTAAAGTAAAAACGGCTATTCAGAAGAAAGTTTCCACACCTGCTTCACAAAAAGAGAATGGAAATGATTTTGATGAGATAAATATCAAAGAGGAAAAGACAGTTTTGATTGCAATGAATAGTCAACTGCCAATGAGATACCTCAAAATACTGCTCTATTCGGTTCAGGAAAAATCCTGGTATCAGTTGCCTATACAATGTGAAAGAATAATACATTCGATCCCACCGAGACTGAATGCGTGTAGTCTGATGTTTCATGACAATCGTCTGCACATGTTTTTAGGTTATAACCTACCGTATCCAACAGACATGCTTCGAATACAGATATTGGTCATGGATATACGTTCAGGAGAACATTGGGTTCTTACATTTAGACATCGGTATAACCAAACAGAATGCTGTCAAACCACCTTAACAGATGACCGGTCTGTTCCACCAGCCATGTGCTACTGTAATGGATATTTATGTGTTGTAGGAAATATGCGAGGTACGGGACAAATTTTTCTGTGCGATATTCTCACACAAACGTATCTCTGCTATCAGATACCTTCAACAAGATTTGTCAGTCTAGCGCGAGCGGTGTCAAGAAAGGACAGGCAAATATACATCTGGTCCCGTCACAGATTTGGACATGAGGAATACTGCGTAAATAAAGAAGTGGCGTTTTCTGTGTTTGACGTGCGAACCAAATCCTTCAATGCAGTAGATATTCCACCGCCACCTGGCATCGATTATGGGCATTTCGGGGATACTCACGTGCTGTGTTTGGATGATGATCGTCTCGTGGTCCATTCGCCTGGCAAAAACTCGTATTACCTGGATGAAACAATGGGAACTTGGAAAATTCACAGAAAGAAGCTTGCTAAAGTTCCCAGAGAAAAAATGACCACGACAATGCCGTATACAGGATGCGAAGTGAGTTTTCACCTTTTTACAGTATTATGTGTAGTAATTTTAAAATAAGTTGAGGCTTTCCCTTAAATCGCTTTATGAAATTAATTTGTGTTTAATTACCTATTTGCTGAAATTTTCGAAAACTATGACCCAGTATAGGTCTTCTTACGTTTTTGTACCAATGAGTCATCACCAGCACTTTGACACGCATCTGCAATAATAACCGGGGTCCTAGGATATCTTGGTCCGTAGATATTTTGCCCACTCCCCTCCGACATCCGGCCAAGATGTATCTTGACCGTTCACTTATAAGTGGTTTCTCTACAATGCTCAGGGATTTGGCGTCAAACCCTTGACAAAACTTTGGAAGGCAAATTGCACGATGTGTACATTTTAAACATAAGCGAAGATTACACTGAAATATAGAACTGTAGTCTGAACTCTTATGGTGCTGGAGTTCGTTTTTTTTTTTTATTTCTTCTTTTTGTACGGTGCTGGTCGTATTTACTGTAAAGTCTCAGTGTAATTAGTAATAAAATTTATAAAATGCATTCTTTTCAAATTTGGACAAGATATCCTAGGATAATTTTGCTTCCATGGGGGGGGGGGGGGGGGTGCAACATATACTGGCGCACCGGTTGGTAACTTAGGAGCTAATTCCCATTGAAAATCCACGTGCACGGAATTATTTATCTGTAACTGATCAGTATAATATTAATTACAAATTCTTCTGCGATAATGTGAGTACCTGTGTGTTATATATTTACAGGTGTACTGTTACTACGGCGACCAACTGTTCACGTTGCAGAATCCGGCAGCTTATACAACGGCAGCTGTGGTCCAGTCACATTCCAGCACAGAACAAGTTTCACCACCACCAACAGATGGCATTTCACTGATGACTTCCGGTAAAGTTGATGCAAGTTTTCTACAGAAATTGACAAAGGTAACAGAGTTTGATTCAACCTACACGGAACTGATCCACAACCAATCTGCAGGATTAGATTACGACACGGAGACGAGCGTAGAGAATCTCGTACATCGCAACGCAGAAAGTGAATTAGATTCCGAAGGAGATTACGAATACGATGGTTTTGTTTATGATGAAGATATATATGGATTATACGAAGAGTATTAAGACTCCAGGTTTTGCCTGTGAACTTGTGAGATCTCAGAGAGAGAGAGAGAGAGAGAGAGAGAGAGAGAGAGAGAGTTGTTTTGCTTGAGTGTCTGGAGGATGTCATGCCTGTGGCCTTGTCAAAATTCAGTGACAAACACGACATTTAGATTGCCAAATTATGATTTTCTGTGGTTGTTCGAAATAGTTTTAAGGGTAATTCACATTTTTCTTTACATTCTGTGAAAGGTTATAAATAATTAAAGTCGACAAAATTATCATGTATCACAAAGTCTACCCATAGTACGGTTTCTGCATACCGCGCTGGATATTGCATCATAGGGCTTTAAGCCTCCCACAGAGGAGTTGGTCGGTAGTGAGATCACGCACATATGGTCAGTTATCACCAAGCTACCATGCTTCGGTCGCCGTCTTGTAGTGATGTGATCCGTCACTGATGGGTCGGGTTCGGTTCGGTTTCGGTTTTTAAAGAAAAATCCGCGGTTTTTTTGGTTCGGTTTCGGTTTTTTCAGGCTATGCAAATACATATAAATTAAAGATATCCCAATTAATTTTCTGTTTTTATTCTAGAACGTGATAAGTAAACACATTGCTTAGCTAAAAAAAGGAACTCATCTGAAAGTGTAAAATAATGCTGCGCTAAAATAGTGAGCTGAAACATTCACAGCAGTTAAAAATGGTCCTGAGAAAAACAAAAACAATGTTAATTAAAAACCGAAAATGAACCGCGGTTTTCCATAGAGCACGGTTCGGTTTTACCGAACCGCCAGTTTCACGGTTAACCGTCGCAAACGGTAAACCGTCACATCACTACCATCTTGGGGACTTCTTTTGCAAAGGCAGTCGCCCGACTCGTAAATTTTGCTTTAAAATATTCAAAAGGATTAAAGGTCACCCGGGCAACCAACTCCAAATAAGTTGGTCGCCATAGCCAGTTGATGGCAGCGAGTGACAGCGAAATCTCAACCTTGATTCAGCGTTCTCAATATGTACTGTGTGCATGCGCACTGTACAGCACGGTACGTACTGTGTGCAACCATGCGTCCATTCTGCGTGTGTATGATACACTGAAAGGCCTTATAAATATTCACGACTGTCGTCCAATAAGAAGGCAAGATGTAGGCCGATAAACAGTTAAATAATTTAATGTATTGTTTGGATTTGCGTAAAAAAAACACGTGGGCGAAGTATTTCGTAAAATGGTCCGTCCGTGCTGATCCATCATCTAAGTTTAAGCAATCTATAGCATATGTCGTTGCTTAATTATAATAACAGAAGGTTTTTGAGTCGCATTTGTATTTCTTACTTTTCAAGGCACTGGTTCAGGTTTTGATACGGGAAGGGGGGGGGGGGGTAGTGGTAAATATCAAGAATACCAAACCTCCATTTTTAAAAAGCAATATTTTTGGGTCTGTCTGTCGACACTTTTTTTATTAAGACGCCCAAGCTATAACATTGAAATATTTTAAGTATAGATAGTGTGCAAACCGGTATTGTAATGAGCCGGGTCCACCCAAAGACAATGGCCAAGCTGGAGTTGATAAATAAATTTACGCAATCCTTTAGCACTTGAATGATTATGTTGAAACGCTCAAGAATACGTGTCTTTATCTTTCATTGACATATTTTACACAAAAGTAATATGGAAACTAATAAGCGGTTGAAATATTGAAATATTTTAAGTATAGATAGTGTGCGAACCGGTATTGTAATGAGCCGGGTCCGCCCAAGGACAGTGGCCAAGCTGGAGTTGATAAATAAATTTATCCTTTAGAACTTGAATGATTGTGTTGAAACGCTCAAAAATACGTGTCTTTATCTTTCATTTACATATTTTAAACAAAAGTAATATGGAAACTAATAAGGGTGATATTAAAAATGAACCAGGTCGGCCCAAGGACAGTGGCCCAGCTGCACATTACAAATGTGTACAATGCTTGAGCGCTTGAATAAGTTTGTTAACGCCCTCAAGCATACATTTCTTGATCGAATGCTGAAATGTGCTAAAGACAGGTAGTTTCTGAAGAAATAAGAGGCGGTATTGTAATTAAGCGAGGTCAACCCAAGGGCAGAGGCCCAGTGGGACTTAACGAATTTACGCAATCCTCCAGCACTTGATTGAATTTAAAATGTTAAAAACCTATTGCAGAGGGGAGATAAACACTGTTTGGTATTGTGCACACAAAGGTGGACGCGATGCAGATTTGCTTTGGTTAGTTTGTGTATGTTTGTCATACCGTGAGTTACACCCGTGTATGTTGTAGTCAGTGTAAAATTAAACGTTTTCTTGTTACAAAGGAAATTGCTAAGTCGCATTGTGTTAATGACATAAATTGGTTCATTTATTCCCCCCCCCCCCCCCCCACACACACACACAGGTAGAACCTGTGGGGAATATATGCGATCGACTGCGTGTCGGTCTATCATCAAGCGCTTGTTAACACGATAACTTGAAAACTGCAGCAAGGATTTTGATGAAACTTGGTATGTAGCTTCTGTGGGAACAAACACAGATCAGGTAACGTAAATGGGCCAGGTTGGTCCAAGGAAAATGGACCAGCTGGACTTAGAATATTCAGATCTTGATTGACTATTGTGTGAGCTTGTTAACACGGTAACTTAAAATCTGCTGCAAGGATTTTAATGAAACTCGGGATGTAGCTTCTGTGGAAACAAACACAGATCGGTAATGTAAATGGACCAGGTTGGTCCAAGGAAAATGGACCAGCTGGATTTAGAATATTTCAGCTCTTGATTGACTATTGTGTTAGCTTGTTAACACGATAACTTAAAAACTGCTGCAAGGTATTGTAAATGGGCCAGGTTGGTCTAAGGAAAATGAACCAGCTGAACAACTGCAAGGATTTTAATGAAACTTGGTGTGTAGCTTCTGCGGGCACTAACAAGAATCGGTATTGTAAATGGGTTACGTTGGCCCGAGGATAATGAACCAAACGGACTTTGAAATTTACCAAATCCTGGAAATTATTCCGCATCGGAATGAGTTTGTTAACACGATATTTCAAGAACAACCTCAAGGATTTTAGCTGCGTGTAGCTTCTATGGGAACAAACACAGATCAGTATTGTAAATGCGCCAGGTTCGTCCGAGGAAAATGCACCAACTGGACTTGGAAAATTTCAGCTCTTGATTGAATATTGATAGCCGTGTTTAACTGATGAGGGGTGGGGGGGGGGGGGGGGGGGGCTGTGGGGAATATGTGGGTTATGCACACTGCTCTAGTTTTACAGTATTCGTGTCATAAACGCTTAGCATGCAACATAAACTATAGAATCAAATAATTTCGACTGTTGTTATTGAAGGTCATTAAATAGTATCACAATTTGTTGTAAGCACATTTGGTGTCAGAAGTCGTGTTTTTGTTTTATGGAGCATTCAGTTTTGTATGCACATTATGCTACCTGTCTTTCAAGTCTTCAAACAGATCTATTTCATTAAAACGATAGAAAAAAAGCTTTTCATTTTGTATGGTCTAAAACAATTCGAACTTTTTTTTTTCCTTGCTTAGTGCTGATATTTGATTGAAATCACTCGAGACTTTTTAACACAATTCAACACTCCAGGTATGTTCAACAGGGCTGGAAAAAAAATCCGATTTTTTCAAAAAAATCACGATTTTTGATTTAAATCTGATTTTTTTGATGTTTTTGATTTAAATCAAACTGAAATAAAAACCCGACAAAATATCCAAAGGCACCACTTTTTAACAGTTAATTGAAGACTCGTAACACTCTCTTGTACTACAAAAACATTTACATTTCACAAAATCTGTGACAACTGTCCTCAATTTTCAAATGTTCAGATAACTGTCTTCAAGTTCAATTCTTCATTTATTGAGCGATCGGTAGCAAAACGCCCGTTTCCAGCCTTTTCCACTCCGAGGTGTGTTCAATTAACAATCGAAAAAGCAGTGATATGGGGGGGGGGGTTATTTAAATAACCTCGCTCGACGCGTAACACTAATACTTTGTTTACAAGCATACGCGGTTGAGAGAAAGGCCGGAGTACGTTGGAGACATCGATGCTAACGGGAGATTCTGAAGATTAGTTTGCGATTACATATTCACTACAGAGTACTTGCTTATCTTGCTTTAAATAGGAAAAAAAAAATCAAAAAATATAAAAAAATCAAAAATCGTGATTTTTTTACGTTGATTTAAATCACGATTTAAATCATGATTTAAATCAACTGATTTAAATCATACCAGCCCTGATGTTCAACATGTGAGTTTGCATTTACTTCTTGATATTTTCAGTATTATGTTTTAGTCGGTATCCCAAGAATAAGTCTTGGACACAATACACCTGGGGTTAGTTGGTGTCATTTCTTGAATGGTGCAGGCCTGTACCTTAAGAAAAAAAAGCTAGGCGCGCGCGCCTAGCTTCAAAAAGTTAGGCGCGTGGGTCATCGATTGAATTATGTAATATCTAATAGGCATACATAAGCTTAATGGTGTGTAAAATGCAGAGTAACCTGTGGCTTTTTCGCAGCTCTTGAAATTTACAAGAAGCATTTTTTTGGATGATTTTTTCCAAAAAAATGGATGATAATATTATTATAATCATATTAAATGGGCCAAACAGTTGGGCGCGCAGCGCGCGCCAAACTTTTTTCTCTTAGGCGCGTACGCGCCCGCGCGCCCTTTAAGGTAAAGCCCTGATGGTGCGACCATAGGCTGAAGGCTTTTGCTATCGGTCTTGCCGTCTGTCTGTCCGTAAGCTTTTTGTCCGGGCGATATCTCAAATACTATTTATCGGAGCTTCACAAAACCTTATAGGAAGAAAGTATATATAGCAGTGTGTCAAGTATCCTATTTTTTCCTATATTTTCCTATTTTTTTTTTAATTCCTATTTTTTCCTATTTTTGAACAAAATTCCTATTTTTTCCTATTTTTTTTAAATACGTTTGTTAATTATTTTGTGTTTTATTTCTGTCTTATATTTTTCAGCCTTTCTCTTGTTAAAAACAGCGTACAGGTTTCTTCTGGTTGCCGTCCCAGTGAGGCGCATCTGAGGGACACCCATGGTGCTTCTTTTAGACAACCCAGTTGGTTTTCTACGAAAGTTGTAGCACCACTGTTTAAATGTTTCCGAGTCACAGATACCCAATCTATTTTTTGATCTTAGGCAAGTTCCGATTAAACTGTAATATTAAAGGGAAATGGGCAGTAACTACACACTGTAAGAAAACGTTGAAATACTACTTGGCTAGTAACTGAAAAGATAAACAGGTTATTACCCATATCAAAAGTAAATAATTGATTATTACTCTTCACTCGGCTGGTCACAATGTACCTGGACATTCTTGTTGAAGATTCAAAGTTAAAAAACAGATGGACATAAACATTCGATATTGGTCCGAAAGCAGTAGCGAAGTAGAGAGAAAGTTTTACACGTCGTTCATGTTTGGTCATGCCGAGGGGGCAAAAGTTGCTGATACCATTATTGAGCGATTGGAAAGTGACGGTGTTCATTTGAATAAGCTTAGTTCTCTTGCAAGTGACGGGCCCAACGTAAATAAAACTATTTTAACGGCTATAGACACATATTTGAAGCAATCTGGATTCTCCGGTCTGGTTAACATCGGCTCGTGCAATCTTCACGTCATTCACAACAGTTTTTCGAAAGGTCTCGACAGTTACAGTTTATCTATCGACGAACTGGCTGTTGACATTCATAGCTTTTTCAAACATTCAGCTGCTAGAAGAGAAGATTTTTCTTTTTATCAACTACAGGAAGATGTCGAAGAGCATGTTTTTATTAGGCATGTACCGTCGAGATGGGTGACACTTGGAGTTGTTGTAGACAGACTTGTTGAACAGTGGAACCCTCTTTGCAAATACTTTGCAGACTTGGCTAAAAGAGACTCCAGGAGTACACCTAAAAGTGCTTCGTTTTCACGAATTTCCTCGAAGTTACAGCAGAAAGGAACCCTTACTGAACTTCATTTTCTGAAAGCGGTTATACCCTGCTTTCAGCACTTCTTGAAAGTGTTCCAAACTGAAGCCCCTCTTGTTCGTATATTGTACACTGAAATGAAGGACTTAGTAGTGAAGTTGATGTCGCGTTTTTTGAAGAAGTCGCTATATGAAAACAAGACTGGTGAAGAACTTAAAATGATTGATGTTTCAAGCCATGAACACCAGCTGCCAGACGAGGACTTGGTTATTGGCGAAAGCACGTTAGTCGTACTGAGGAATCTAGAAGTTGGCGACAAGAAGCGTTTCCTTCTCAGTGCGCGTAAATTTTACAGAACAGTTGTGAAATATCTGCTTGACCGGCTCCCGTTTAATAACCAACTTCTTAAAGATTTGGCTTGTCTGCATCCCTCTCGGAAGAAAGATGCTGAATGTTTGTCAATCCAAAACGTTGCACGTAAACTTCCATCAGTCAGTACCGATGATGTGACAGTCATTACAGACGAATGGCGTCTATATCAACTAGACGATATCGAAGAGGACCCTGAGTGCAAAGAACACCGAATCGATCATTACTGGAGAGCCGTTTTGCAGAGAAAACTACCATCTGGAGAGCTGAAATACGAGAATCTGCAGAAAGTCGTTAAAGCAGCTCTTGTGCTTCCGCATGGAAACGCCGATTGTGAAAGAGGTCTTTCCAAAAACAAAAAGATGCTTGGAACGGACAGAGTAAACCTTTCTGTGAAATCGATTATAGGGAATAGGCTGGCAAAAGATGCCATCAATTTACACACGCAACCGGAGAAAGTTCCCATCACTTCAGACATGTTGCAACATGTCAGACACTCACATCAAAGGTATCAACAGCGGCTGGAAGAAGAAAAGCAGGAGGAAGAAGCACGAAAAGATGAAGCCAAACGCCAGCTTGAAGAACAGGAGCGAAAAGAACGAACCGCGAAACAGGCCAGTAATGAAAGAGATGCGTTAAATGAAAAGGGGAAACAGCTGGAGAAAGACGAGTTAGTTATGAAAAAAGACTTAGCAGTAGCGGAAGAATTGCTTCGAGAGGGAAATGAAAAACTGGCCCGTGCACTTAAAAACAAGGATATACGAAGAGCGTCTGTAGCACAGTCCATAATCGAAACTGCCCAGACTAAAATAACGACATGTACAAAAAAACTCGCTAGTGTGAGGAGTGAACAAAAAACTGTAGAGCAAAAGAAACGAAAGAACGTTGAGAAGTTATGCAAATTCGAAACCCACAAAAAGGTGAAGAAGTAATGTGTAAAATTTGTTGCTGAAAAAAGACGTATGAGTCTGTTTGAAATACGTAAAGTGCAAAATGTGTCTCTGATTAGTGCCACCAGTTCATCAAAAGTCTCATGCACCGTTGGATAAATATTTGTACATATTTTAGTACATCAGTTTCGCGTTTCACATGATAAACATAGCATTATTCTACGTCCAAATACTCTTCTTTAAGCTGACCATAGCATCTTTTGTGATTAAGAATGTCAAGCATAGCATGTTGCGTCAAATCATAGCATGTAACGATTACAGTATTATTTACACTTTAATTTGTGAGTATTCTAAGAAAGAGTTCCACGTTTTTGTATATAGGCGAGGGAATTCTTAGCTTTCTGAGTTTTGTACTATTCAGTTAAAACTGTGTTTTCTTTTTGGCAGTTTTTTAATTTGATAATGGTATCGTTTATTATCATAACAACATACTGTAATGAAGAACGTGAGCATGCATTGTAGTATTTACACTTACTAATTTCTTTACAATGTATTCCAGCATGTATACTTAAGTTTCGTTACCTTGCGTTTTACTTGATATTGTACATAATGATACAAGGTGACTACGACTGGTGTAGTTCAGCTGTAGTTTGTTAAGTGTTTTTCCAGGTTCTGAAGTGTTGTGTAAATATCGTTTGTAAATATAATTTTTCTTTCATAATTGTTTTCAATTGTTTTTTTTGAACAGCAAACTGCTATTAATTCGTTTAAGTGTAGTTCAGGTACACGGTCTACTCCAAGTTTTTGAAGTAATGTGATTTTAGTTTATGCGTTTGAGTGATTTCTTTGTGTATTGATTGTTATTTGCATTTTGATATACTCATAGGAGGTGTTTCTTTTTGTAATATTGGGTTAGTTTTTACTTGTGGAAGAATACTTCTTATATTTTGTTCTTTGTAAAATTGTGTGTTGTACATACTGTGAATAGTTGTTGCAGGCATGATGCTTAAGAAGAAATCCAGTTATTTTCTATATATTTCATTAAATAAATTAAATTCGAGCACTAGTAATTCAAAAATTGTTACGTACTGCTTTCAATGTGTAGTTTTTATAACAATGGAACATACTTTGTCATTGATTGATTGTATTTTTTCCATCATAATATGCCCATGACTAAACTGCCATCAGTTAAAAAAATTGACGTACAGTTTCACAAAGTATGCTTGCAACAACTATAGCACAAGAGGGAGAAAAAAAAAAAAAAAACAAAAAAAAAAAAAAACGATTTCTAATTCTCTTAATATCTTGTGTTAGAATTTGAAATTGGTGAGGAAAGGTTGGCTGTAGGGGAGGAGGAGGCAACGTATATAGCACTATAGTTATTGAAATGAAATTGGATTGTAATGATTTTTTTAATTCCTGTTTTTTCCTATTTTTTTGCCAAGCCATTCCTATTTTTTTATCCAATTCCTATTATTTTTTGCTTTAAAATCGCTTGACACACTGATATAGTGTACATGTGCAACGGGGGG
>OX457029.1:39553495-39757299 GCA_949752745.1 Protula sp. h YS-2021 | reverse complement strand
CATTTTTCCCTTACCATCGAATCAACGTTTGTGTCTAGAATGTGAGAAGGCAGTCATATTTTGTCAAAATTTTGAAACAGTCATCAGTAAAACTGATTAATGTCCCCCGCCACAAAAACGCTCGATGGACAGGAAATTTTAGAATGACTAAGTCCCCATTACTACCCATATATAAAATGTCTTAACAATCGGTCACAATATGTAGGCTTGAGTTACAAACTCATTCCAATGAGTAGTGATTGGGAAAATTTGTGACGTTCAGCTGGGCCAATGTCCTTGGGCGACATGGCTCATTTACAATAACAACCCTTGTTGGTTCCAATAGTACTTATAGTTAAAATATCTTATCAATTGATGCAGAAATGTAGGCTTGAGTGCTAACACACTCATTCCAGTATGTAAGGTTGTGAAAATTTCTGAAATTCAGCTGGGCCAATGTCCTTGGGCCGAACGGTCTCATTTGCAATACTTCCCATATGTCAATGATTTCAACAGTCGATCCAGAAATGTAGGCTTGAGTGTGTTAACAAACTCATTCAACTGAGTAACGATTGGGAAAATTTGTGTGGTTCAGCTGGGCCAATGTCCTTGGGCCGACATGGCTAATTTTCAATACCAACACTTGTTGGTTCCAATACTACTTATAGTTAAGATATCTTGTCAACCGATGCAGAAATGTAGGCTTGAGTGTGTTAACAAACTCATTCCAGTATGTAAGGGTTGTGAAAATTTCTCAAGTTCAGCTGGGCCGATGTCCTTGGGCCGACATGGCTCATTTACAATACCGATCCTTGTTCGTTCCAGTACTACCCATATATAGAATATATATGGGTAGTACTGGAATCGGCTGTAGACTTCAGTGTGTTAACAAAAAAAGGTGTTGACAGATGGACGGACAGACCCGAAAACTACAGTCCCCCGGCGAGGGACTTATAAACCATATCAGAAGACATAAAACACAATGACAGAAATACTGAAAATTGAAAACAGGCATCGGAGATGGACAGCCCTCAGCCAAAAGCAGTGACATCACTGTGGGCGAGTTACCTTTTTGAGATATGGCCCGAAGAAAAGCAACATTTAGGTGTCACAGAATGGGGAGACGAACGGGTGATAAAATATACCTCAAATTGCACAACTACAGTTCATCTGCTTTTTGCCTTTGAGGTTTGCGACGCAGCAATTGATATTTGATTTCTTGCGCGCATGTATGTCGTTGACTGGAACATTTTTGCAACATTTCACCATCAGCCTTTCAACACGCTTCTATAAGGTTTGTTATAACTCCGTTACACATCTACACTACACTCTTCCTGTAAGATTTGATTTTGGAGACGGACAAGTGACAAATTGAACCCCCCCCCCCCCCCCCCCCCCGCTGCACATCTATACTATATATACTTCTTCCTGTAAAGTTTGGTGAAATTCCGATAAATAGTTCTTGAGATATCGCCCGGACAACTAGATTGGCCAGTGTTTTTGTTAAAACAAAAACGGATATGTCTTCCCCGCCCCTAATCAGTCACGTGGAAAAAAATCGCCAAAAATACATTTTTAACGGAAATGAAAAACTTCGCAGTAAACATTTCCACTACATATGGGTTCTTCTTGCCATGTTTCAGCCTAATCCAACAAACTGTTTCGGAGACATCGCAACAATTATGGCCAAAAAAGTTAAAAATCAAAATTGAAAAATTCGCCAAAAATACATTTTCAACGGAAATGAAGAAAAACTTCGCAGTAAACATTTACACGTTTTGCGAGTTCTTCCTGCCAAGTTTCAGCCTAATCCAACAAACCGTTTTAGGAGATATCGCAACAATATGGCCAAAAAAATTAAAATTCAAAAATAAAAAAAATCGCCAAAAATACATTTTCAATGAAAAGAAACTTCGCAGTAAACATTTGCAGTGTTGCCACTCACTTTGCCATGAAAAAAAGTATAAAAAAAGTATTTTTAAAAGTATTTCAAAAAAAAAAAAGTATAAAAAAAAGTATTTTTTAGGGCAAAATTTTTCGGCTCGCGCATTTATTTCTACCATCATTACTTATGTAGTGGTGATTGTTGGTATGTCATAAACAATACCTACATGGTCAACCCTAAAAAAAATATAATACTTAATAAAAGGAGCTTAAAAAATTGGAAAGCGATGTTCAAAGGGCAATTTTTAGAGGTATTTCTCTGGAAATCTATAGATATAACTTAAAATAAACATATTATTGTTAACAAGTGAGCATCTGCTCGTGATCTAAAGGTCACCTTTTGATATTAATTTTAATAACCAATACCAATACATAAGTAAAAAAGTATATACTTTTATAAGGAAACAAAAATGGAGACAAGGAAAATGGTAAAACGTAGTTAGTGTCGGAGAGGGAAATATTTTCCTGGAAGGAATGCAGAAATTGAAAAAAAGTACAGTAAAGTATAAAAGAAGAATAAAGGCAAAAAAGTATAAAAATACATAAGCAAACAGCAAATACTTTTATAAGCAAAAAAAAAAAAATTAAACAAGGAAAATAGTAAAACGTCTTTATTTTCGGAGAGAGAAACATTTTTCCTGAAAGGAATTAAGAATAAAAAAAAGTTTTTTTTTCGTGATTCCAAAAAAAAAAGTATAAAAAAGTATGAAGGCAAAAAAAAGTATAAAACAAAAGTATAAAAAAAAGTATTTAAGGCCATTTTTCAAAAAAAAGTATATACTTTTAAAAAAAGTATAGTGTGGCAACACTGCATTTGCACTATATATGAGTTATTCTTGCCACGTTCCAGCCTAATCCAACAAACTCTTTCGGAGATATTGCAACAATATGGTCAAAAAAGTTAAAAATAAAAAATCGCCAAAAATACATTTTCAACGGAAACGAAGAAAAACTTCGCAGTAAACATTTACACGTTTTGTGAGTTTTGCCAAGTTTCAGCCTAATCCAACAAACCGTTTCGGAGATATCGCGACAATATGGCCAAAAAAAGTTCAAAATCAAAAATTCGCCAAAAATACATTTTCACCGGAAATGACGTAAGACTTCACAGTACACATTTGCACTACATGTGTGTTGTTCTTGCCACGTTTCAGCCTAATCCAACAAACTGTTTTCGAGATATAGCCTGCCAAAGTGAAAAAAATGCACGAACGCCCCCCTCCCCTATTTCAAAAATTTGCCAAAAATAGAATTTTTGAGGAAACGAAAAAAAAAAATATACCACAGGCATCATCTAGACATGTACCCCAATATGTACGTATGTTTTGAGAAAAATCGACTCATTAATTTCATAAAAACTCACTACGGACAGACACACCAAATGCTATATACGTCTCCCTTAGGGGGAGACATATAATAACTAGGCTAAAAGCATCGGTGGAAGGCCATGTTCTGCCACAATATACACATGTATTTGAAGGGAGTTGTATAAGAGATTTAAGTTGGATAAAGAAACAAATATTCTATTCATTTTACAACTTAATTCCTAACAAAACTTGAGTAAAATGCTCTCTGTGCTTCCGTACTCAACCGTTCACATTTGCCGTGTTGCCAAAACATGAACAGTCTACTTTCAAAAACAGCGAAAAAGAAGTGCGCAGCAAATGAGTCACTGATGACCCAAATGCAGTATAACCGCTGGCAACGATTACCACGAGCTAACACTGCAGGGCAGCACTGGCACACAAGTCAATAACAGATGCAGTCACACTTCAATGCTCAATCTAAAGAAAGCATTGCCACGAAACCCATAAAAATGCCTCTGTATTTTTTTAATCTATTCAAAAAAAATGTTTTAATATTTCATGAAAACAGTGACTCTTTGAAACAAAATCAATAAGCTATCGAAGTTCAAAGAATATCGGCCAAAACTCAATAACAAAATAGTAAGCCACAATCCACAGGTTAACAAATCGCTGTGACTATGGCAAATCTAGACGACAAGTTGCGACTTGTTTCATGGTCCAGTATTCCTAAGTCGCTGTTTTTCAGCTTCTTTCAGACGAAATGCAATAAATGTCCTACTCATTCAATGTTTGAGACAAACCCTAATACGTTCCTCAATGGGAGGTGATCAATATTCAAAGCAGATGCATGACATCACAAAAATCTTCAAATTTCATTGGCCCACTGTAGTTACTATTAATTGACTCATCAATGAACGTAAATATATTATGAATGAAAGTAAATTTATGACTGAAATTGGAACCGTCTCAAAAAAAAAATCCCCCAAGCGGAATGTAGCACTATAGGAAGGCCAGCTTGGGCTGGCCTTCCAAAAACAGTTTAAAAAACGACGGACGGACAAATTGAAATCCCCGTTGCACATCTAAAGTGTGATGGACGGACAGGCGGACGGACAAGTGACAAATTGATCCCCCCCTTGCACATCTACACTATATACTTTCTTCCTGTAAGGTTTTGTGAAGCTCCGATAAATAGTTTCCGAGATATCAACCCGACAAAAGTTTACGGACAGACAGATAGCAATAGCCTTCAGCTAATATTGGCTGAGGGCTAAAAAAAGACAAATTTCGATATTCAATTCAAATTTCCTCACCTGTTAGGAAATGTTGACTGATTACATTTTTCCTGACTTTTCCTAGCTATAATCTTCGAGATATAGCCTGCCAAAGTGAAAAAAAATGCACGAACGCCCCCCTCCCCTATTTCAAAAATTTGCCAAAAATAGAATTTTTGAGGAAACGAAAAAAAAAAAACCACAGGCATCATCTAGACATGTACCCCAATATGTACGTATGTTTTGAGAAAAATCGATCATTAATTTCATAAAAACTCACTACGGACAGACACACCAAATGCTATATACGTCTCCCTTGGGGGAGACATATAATAAAAACAGTTTAAAAAACGACGGACGGACAAATTGAAATCCCCGTTGCACATCTAAAGTGTGATGGGCGGACAGGCGGACGGACAAGTGACAAATTGATCCCCCCCTTGCACATCTACACTATATACTTTCTTCCAATAAGGTTTTGTGAAGCTCCGATAAATAGTTTCCGAGATATCAACCCGACAAAAGTTTACGGACAGACAGATAGCAATAGCCTTCAGCTAATATTGGCTGAGGGCTAAAAAAAGACAAATTTCGATATTCAATTCAAATTTCCTCACCTGTTAGGAAATGTTGACTGATTACATTTTCCTGACTTTTCCTAGCTATAATCTTCTTGACCGTGACAATTCTCAGTAAAAAAGTACAGTGCGATCTGTTTATATTTTTTTTCTACCATATTTAGACCCGACACGGCATTAGCCAAAATTTTGGTTTCGTTTCTCTGTCAAACTTGATATTGATCGGTAATACAAGAATGACAATGAACATTACGCCCAGCCGTAACATTTTTTTAGCATTTCGTTTTAAAGTAATTAAATAGAAGTCGATTGCTAATTATTATATTCTCGCACCTTATGAAATATCCATATAGTCATATCGAAAGAAACAAATTATTTCTTAAAAAGAAGCATTGAGTAATGAGAAGACAATAAAAAAAATTTTGGTAGACCTGATTGGCAACGTTGCCATCAAGAGAAATCGGAATGGATCTGAGATGAAGTGTCGTTTTGGGTTCTCTCAAGGCTATCCATTTACTGCCAAACGAACAGTCCTGCTTGATTCCAAACGAATTCAGACCAGAAGTGTAGGAAGAGCATCATAAGGGATACCCCAAAAGTGATGGGTACAGCCAACCGACGAAAGTCGGCTGGGAGAACAAGTGTCAGATCATACAACGCCATCAAAATACTCGCGTTTTCTTTTCCTTTCTTCTTTTTTTTTTTTGTATTCAAATGTGTGCACTGAGGTGCGCGCGCAAAAATAAGGATAAGCCTCCCCTCTAAATGCCCAGTTTTTTCTGCCTTTCGGACAACTCTTACTCTACAACTTCATAAACAAGAACAGTAGTTTTTTTTTATTTTTCTCGTTTGCAGAGCCGGTCGCTTTTTTTTTTTTTTTTGCAATTTTAAAAATCCGGCGGGGGTTGCAATAACGACCTTTTATGCTCTTTTGGCAATGTCAACAAATAATAGTCCCTGCCCCCCCCCCCCCCCCCCCTTTCCGAAACGTACTGTGAAAAACAAAGATCGCCAGTCACGTCATTAAAAGAAAACTAGAATGAGAAACAAGAGAAAATTCTTAAATATGACATGCACACAAAGATTACATCCACAGCATTTGCTTTTTCTTTAAAAAGTCCACGTCGATTTCTGACACGCTGCGAGGGTTACCCGATCTAGACGAAACACGAACACCCTCGCCTTTTCAGTCACACGAAAAAAACAAACAAAAAACAAAACAAACACAACAGAGTTTGCTTATTCGTACATTGGTTGGCCCTTAAAAGGGCCGGGGTTTTAGTCACGTGCAAAAAGCACCTCAGTACTCCTGGCTTTGGCTGCTCTTCTTTGCACCGGCAACCTTGCCGGCTGCACTTTTCTTCGGCAGGAGCACGGCTTGGATGTTCGGCAACACACCTCCCTGGGCAATGGTGACACCAGACAACAGTTTGTTCAGCTCCTCGTCATTGCGAATAGCCAGTTGCAAATGGCGGGGTATAATCCTGCTTTTCTTGTTATCCCTAGCAGCATTTCCTGCCAGCTCCAGAATTTCAGCTGCTAAATACTCCATGACGGCAGCCAGGTAAACTGGCGCACCAGCACCGACACGCTCAGCATAATTTCCCTTTCGCAGCAGACGATGAATCCTTCCAACGGGAAACTGAAGTCCTGCGCGGCTTGACCTGGTCTTCGCCTTTCCCTTCGTTTTGCCACCTTTTCCTCTTCCAGACATTTTCAATTATATTGCTTCAAAGCGTCGTCAAACAGTCAAATCTCGCGGTAAAAGAACTGATGTAGGTCAGTCAAGGCAGCGGTATTTATACAGAGCATTAGTCACGTGACGGTGCCGAAAATTTGCCAATGAAAAAGCTTCCCGCAAAATGTTTAGACCAATCAAACGCAAGAACGAATCTAGGCCACACAGATGTCAAATCACACGTGAACTGTAATGGCGGCCACAACCCGGAAATGATGCAAACATTAACCAAACTTTCACATATAACACCGAAATGGAAAATTATAAGTTTGCGAAAACATTGGCTATTAATGGAGTATTTTCTGTTGTTGCATTTTATGTCACATATCGATTGATACCTGGTCTGTCGGATATGTTTATCCGAAAAAATATGTTTGGCATTGACATGAGTAAAACGTCAAAAGCAAAAATGTAAGAAAAACTTCTGTGTGTTCATTTATTTTTCTGTTTGTTCATATGTCCTTGTTGCGAATTCCTTAGCTTTTCTATCCTGTCCATTTTATATCGATTTCATGAATTTTTATGTTGCTAGAGATGAAAACGACTGCGATTATTTTCTGTCCCCCTTTTTCATGGATAAGCCAAATCACATGTTGGGGTGTTCCGAATAAATTGCGAAAGAATTTTGAATTTCGACTGTGAGGGAACCGGGTAATGAAATGATAGAAAAATATACAAGAAATACCGCAAAAACAGCTTATACTCGGGGAACATAAAAGAAATTGAAACTTGAACCTATTTGTTAAAACCTGTAATAACTTTTTAAATTATACGGGTTGTTAAAAACCCGATTGTTCTTTGGTGCAAGAGAAAATTGACATTTAGGCGAAATCGCTCTATCATTTCTTTATTTTTTACCCGGTTATTTTTATTCGAAACACAGAATTTTTGCGAACTTCTATTGGGAACACCCTAAGCGTGATTTAGCTTATAAAAGTACGTGACAGAACATACTCGTATCCTTTTACCTTTCTTTTTGTATTTATTTACTGTCATTTTTCTAAACATTTAACAGAACACTATGCGGTCGAAACGTCAAAGACTTTTCAGCAAATTTTAAAATATCAGTCCACTTTTTGAAACCAGTAATTGTCGAGATTTTGGCTGACTTGCATAGTCAGACTCACCTACGAAACGAATTTGAAAACTGGTAAAATACATGTTTCTAAAGTAAAAAATTACAGACAACCTGATTGTAAAAATCAACCCTGCACGTCTGCATCTGCGGGCGAGTGGGTTCTTTTGCTTGCCAGTTATTTTCAAACCACAGAAATGAAAGTAGACACGTTCTGGTAATCAGTAAAGAATATTGTTCCGATGCGAATGGAAAGTAATTATTGTATGTGTTGCAGACCGGAGGCACAAGGGGTCGTTTGCGGTGCTGTGTTTTTAATTACGATGTTCCTTTTCATTCCATTTCCCTTCTACGATCAAATGACTCGAACAGAAGACTTTCCGTTCAACGAGGTACAGGTTTCCTGTTTCTGTAAAATATTCAATAAATTCATAATAATATGATAAGGGATAAATGAGCCTGTTGACATCCCGATCAATCGACTAAAGGCAGACAAAATATTTTTTATAATTTTTATTAATATTTGCGTAAAAGGGGGGTTACTATCCGTCTGTTTTCCTTTTCAATACAGAAGAAAAACCTGAACATCCCTGTATAGAAATAACACACTGAATAGACCCTGTCTGGTAAATACCGCCATCCCTGAATAGTGGCAGAACAATATCCAAAGTACACAGCCAAACAGAATGAAGGGAAATAAGAACTCCTGGAACTGATTTATTGTTATTGAGAGCACGATTGTATAAAGGGTCTTTTACCGCTTTTGGTCGAGGAGGAGTTCCTGAAGATATTGACAGCTCGACAACACAATTTCAACAAGCAGTCATTAAGTTACAAACAATTATTAGATCCTTTTATAGGACAAAAAAGTATTATTTTTCTCCAAAATACCCCACATCTCATTACATCAACACACCACAACCTCACCTAACATTCATTCCCGTTCGCAGTCACAAGATTGAGAGTGCTCTAGGTGTCTCAGCACTCGAATACATTATTTTACTTTTTTGCATATTGTTTACTTCAACTTGAATTGTCGTTTAATGAAGCAAGTTACATATTCGAAATTTCAATAGCACGGGGCTAAGTAGGAGTTGGTCGTTGTAAGGAACTAAAATGTAGTCTTGGAAGAGTTTTAAACAGTCATAACCTATTATGGGCTTAAAGATGAAAACAGCGAAAGCGCTTATTACTATTATGTATTATGTTTTTCACATACAATAATTTTTAAGTAATACACCTCGGGTGTAGGACATAATACCAACGGTCAAAATACCACCAGGCATAATACCACCAAGGGAATGAAAACTAGGACAAAATACCACCACAATCTTTTATTGCTTTCTGTGATCACCGGAGCTATCATAACTGAATGTAACTAAAACAAACGTAACATTACATTCACTGAGGACATTCTACTTTACTGTGACTGTTCTTAAAGTCTCTACAATTCATATGCCCATCATGGCAAAGCTTTTGCCCGCCCTTTTGGGAGGTAATTATTTCCATTTTTGTAGATCCTAGTTAGTTTATTGTCGTGGTTTATTACTGTTGATATTGGTTTAAATTCTGCTCATTTTAGTGCCCTTTTTATATGCGAAAAATCTCGCGCTATTGTAATCCCTTATCAATAATGACATAACGGAGTATATGCTCTTATTCTCTGCGAACTACTGCACCTGATTTTCATAATACCGAAGCCGTCTCCGTCATGCATCTTATGTTGAGTTTTTTCCTCTATGACGCCACCCTGTCTGGGTTGTTACGCTGTATGTGAGCCACGCTACATAATAAAAAGATATCTTTGGTGGTATGTGGTATTTTTTCCAAGTTTTCATTTCCTTGGTGGTATTTTGTCTGGTTCCCACACCTACATATTAAAGACTGTTCTCGAGGATTTTGTTCACTGTATATCTGTGTAACAACGGGCAGACAAGTTTTCCGTCGGGCCGACAGATTATTTTACCTCAAGCGCTTTCACTGGGTGGAAACCGGCTTTTACCACGGGTTTCGTTGTTGTATCATTGTTATTTGTCAAATCGTTAATAGACAGTTTCGCTTTCGTTGTAGCGACGTGACGATATATTAAGTGCTGTGTGCGTGTTTTTTTTTCTTATTTCAGTATGTACAGTTTCTGGCTGCGTTGCTTTCCATTTGTTGTATGATTTTCCTGGGCTTCGCCGATGACGTTCTGGATCTTCGCTGGCGCCACAAACTGTTACTACCGACCATTGCATCGCTACCACTGCTCATGGTCTATTTTGTGACCTTTGACCTCACTGTGATCATCGTGCCTCAGCCGTTTAGATTTTGGTTTGGGTATAGCATTGATATAGGTACTATTCATCTTATAAGTAATGTATAAGTGGAAATTTTCGCGAGGAACTAATTTTCGTTTTTTCGCGAAGCAAGGCCAATTCGAGAAAATTAATTCCCCGCAAAATTATGTTCCAAATAATAAGATAAAATTGCATAATAATTTCTATATGTACATTTTATTACCCTTCACATCGGAGACCAGTATGCCGGTGTAGGTATAACTGGCAAGGGCTTCTTTATAAGCCAATTTCGAATGCTCATTTTGACTTTTTCTCTTTTTTTTTTTTTTGTTATTTTGAGATTAGTTGTCTCATTAAAGTAGCAAAGAATAAAGAGGCCTTTAATTAGGTAAATATGTAAATAATGAAATAGGTAAATAATTAATCCCTTGTCTGCAAAAGCCAACTTTGATAACATGTTCCCTGAAAACACGCGACGGCCACATAGCAAGTATGCGAATAGACCACAAGATAAGACTAAAGCGTGACCATAAAAATACTGAGTAGATGTGCCAGTGAAAGGGGTTGGGCAAGGCGTCTTGTTTAACACTTGACAAGCCTTTGGCTTGCAAGGGTTATATGAATTTGTGCGAGCCAAATTCGTCCCTTTTTTTTTCTTCTTGACACTTTTTCCGATTTTTTGTGTCTTCTTCTCCTCTGACACTATGGGCCCTACGACCATGAAACTTTGGACGTGTGAAGAGCTTGATCTGAACATGTGCATGCCACTTTTTATTTTCCTCTTTGATTTCGTTTTCTTTGTTAAAACGCCATGTGAAAAGAGTGTATTTTTTGCAAGTAAATGCGTAGCATTTAACCCACATCACACACAGTTGCACAGTGAGCTTTGTGCGAGCTCTCACTGCGTAAATAGCTAACACGGCGTATGCTAGATCAGTCAATAACACCTTAAGTCAACAGAAACCAAACACTACTCGGCTTATAAGACATATTCAAGCTGTGTTGTTTGCAATATATTATTCGAGAAATAACCCGTTGAAGGAAGTATTTTTGCGTTTTAATTTTTGTCAAGTGTTTAACATTTCGCTAGCGAAGTGAGGTTCTAGTTTATATTGTGTTTATACCATAAGGGACGGTCAAATTGATCACCGCAGCACACATACAAAGAACTCTCTTTTATTGTAGATTTTTACGCATTAATTTTTTTTTACTCTGATATTAAAAAAAATTCGCGAAAATAAAAACTCGCGAAAATGTCTTGGAAAGCCAGTTCGCGAAAATTTCCACTGATGCAGTATATTACATACATTACCGGCCATGACTATACAGTTGCGCCTGAACGTTCATACAGAAATGAGAACGCTTTGGGGCTAATTCTGCTAAGTGAATATAGGCTAGTGCGGAGGCACATTTGGGAGATTTTGAATCTGTCTTTCAAACAAAAGGCGCTGTATCAAATGATTGGGGTGAATGGTTACCATTTTGAAAGCCTGAGATCAGTGTCAGTGGAGTAAATAATGCTACCATTTCCATTCTTTTGCCGTATCGTTTATTGTCAGCTGCTGTTCACATGGGTTTTTGCAGGCTTTCTATATTATGTGCACATGGGCATGCTGGCCGTGTTCTGTACGAATGCCATCAACATCGTGGCGGGAATTAACGGCTTGGAGGCAGGGCAAAGCCTCGTCATCGCGCTCTCTGTCATCGTCTTCAACCTCATAGAGCTGAATGGTGAGAGGATATTTAGCCAAGAAACACAGAAGATATAACCTTCTGGAATTCATGTTTTGAGCGAAAAATTCAAATATTCAATTTTGATTCAGCATGTAAATGCCGTTAATGGAATTGTAGCGTGAAATGTAGGAAAGCTTTAAACATTTTGCGTACTTTTCCTAATTATTGTCATTCAAATATTAAAGTATAAGTGTGAAATTTTAACTTTTCCTTCGTAGTGAAAATTGATCATTATTATTTTTGCGAGCAGTTAATTCTGATGATTAATTATATATGCACTTTATTATTATTGCTTGTCAGTGGGAAATGCTCTTGCTAGAAGTCTTTTGTTTGTTTATTTCTTTATAGGTCAATTCAAGGAAGCGCATCAGTTTTCTTTGTTTCTCATGGTTCCTTTCACATTCGTCACTCTGGCGTTGTTGTACTTTAACTGGTGAGTTGTCGATAAAATGTACTATTGAAACGATGTGAACTGTTGAAGCTCCCGGGTCATTAATCAGTGACTTAACCCGAGCGTTATTGTATACCTATTAATTGTTTTGCAACAGACTATTTAATCTATATTTAGCTTATATTCGGCTGTAATTTTGTTTCCGGGGGGGGGGGGGGGGTGGCGGTGGGAGGGGGGGGGGGGTATTTCGTTTTTTTTTGTGCATTCTGTGTGCGTGTGTAGTTTGTGTGTCTAATGTAGACACCTGATTTTGTTAGCATGAGAAGTCGAGAACGAAATGGCGAATCAGCTTCAACTTTGGTGGTATCGTGCTTTGGCATGGTCCGCGATTGGGATCGTATTAGACGCAAAGTGAACAACGTGTGACGTCATAGGACGTCAAAACGTGACAATTGCGCCATTACTGTAACTGCTGAACGAAAGGTCGGATTACCTTCAAACTTGTTAGGATAATGCCTTGGGCTAAGTCGATGGTTCATAATGTATTTGGTATATATAACGCAACGCAAGACGTCATTGCGTGTTTTGGACACTAGACATTGTTACCAGCATAACTGTGAAACGACAAGTCAGATCAGCTTCAAACTTTGTGGGGTTATTCCTTACGTTGGAAATGAGTGGGGTTTGATGGTGGAGGGGGGGGGGGGGTAGGCGGTACTTTTGTTAAATAGAGCACAAATTACTGCGGCTGGCTGGACGTGGCATGACACTACCCTTTTCTGTACGGTAGATTTTTTCCATTATAGTCGCATTTGCCCGCCTTTGCAGAATAAGCCATTGATTTTATTGAACTGACAGCAGTTCTTTCACTGACAAGTTGTTCCGTGTTTGGAAGCAGTCGTGTAACCTTAGTACTTCTTAAGCGGGTCATCTGCAGTCTTCTGTAATGACCATTTTGGCACAAATATGTCCCCTCCTCTTCCCCCCTCCCACCCTTCCTTCCGCCCTTCCCACCCATATGAGTCATCTGATGTGCAGTTATAAAGAACGCCTTGCTCCTTGGTTGATGAGAATGTACGAAAACAAGGTGTAAGTGAAACGGTAAAAGGCACAGGGTCGTACCTAGAGCCGTACCTACTATATATGGCGGATCGGAGGGGTGACACTAAGCAAGAAAAAAAAAAAAAAAAGATCCACGAAAACCTGTTTGTAGTTCCCATCTCCTCCATCTGGAGGTTAAATCTGTTTTTAGGGACCGCCTTTCAGGATTGGATAAAAAGACCAGCTGCAAAACCCGCCTGCCGTGATACAGAATGAAAAAAAAAAAGACTTAAAACCTCTGTAGTGACCATCTTCTAGGCCCAGAAAAAGGAGACGTAGAGTTTATAATGAACACATTACGCATTGCTGCTCTTGTACCAAGACGTATTCGGAAATGAGAGCCTGTTTCTCAAACAGTGCTTTTTGAGTGAAGTGGAAAATTGTTGAATTTTCCGACGGTTCGATTTTTCGGCTAAAACAGCACTGTTTTCTATTACTTTATCAGGGTTCGCACTGGATTCTCAGGAAAGTGAGTCAAAAAAGGAAAGTGTGACTCAGTTGGGTCTTGAAAAACTCGGTGGGTTCCGAAAAAGTGAGTCATTTCGTAAAAAATGCCCAAAAAGTGGACAAAAACCTTGCCAACGCGAACCCTGCTTTATTGTTTCTTTCCAAACTTTTGGGTTGATGTTTCCTGGGTTGAAGTTGATTGCTTTTAGATCAGACGACAATATCGTCCGATACTGGTTCGAAATGGAAACCGCGCATCAACGCAAGTTAAAAAAAACATGCGCACTAGTCCGAAATAACAACCGCGCATCGACGCAAGTTACATAAACATGCACAGCGGTCCGAAATGCGAACCGCGTATCAACGCAAATCAAACAAGTTAAATGAACATGTGCATTGGTCCGAAATAAGAACCGTGAATCGACGAGAGTTGAATAGACATGCGCACTGGTCTGAAATACGAACCGCGCACTAACGCAACATAAAGAAACATGCGCATTGCTCCGAAATGCGAACCGCGTATCAACGCAAATCAAAGAAGTTAAATAAACATGTGCACTTGTCCGAAATAAGAACCGCGCATCGACGCAAGTTAAATAAACATGCGCACCGGTCCGAAATAAGAACCGCGCATCGACGCAAGTTGAATAAACATGCGCACTGGTTCGAAACGCGACCTGCTTTTCGACGCAAGTTAAACAGGGAAATTCCCTTGCTCATGCACGCTGGAATTGGTCTTATCGCTTTTCGTAAGCTGGGACTTTGTTCTTGTACAGACTTGTTTTATTATGGCTTCGCGGTTTGATCATGAAAATGAAGACAAAGGCGACAACAAAACGTGAGGTACACAACTTCAGATCATATACCACATATGTGGGATATTTGGTGGACCTAGGGTCAGTATGGCCAGAGGCCAAAGGAAACGTAACTATGAAGTTGTGGAAAAAATGCTTTTGTGTACCGCTGACCATGAAAATCTGTTTGTGTTGATCAGGTACCCGTCCCGTGTTTTTGTCGGTGACACGTATTGCTATTTTGCGGGAATGACCTTCGCAGTGGTGGCGATATTAGGGCATTTTAGCAAAACCATGCTGCTCTTTTTCATACCTCAAGTTTTCAACTTCATCTTCAGCGTGCCTCAGCTCTTCCATTTTGTGCCTTGTCCCAGGCACAGACTACCCAAGTAAGTCTGGCCCGACATTATTCTGGCCGATAGCCAATTTTTAAAATTAAAACAGATGCAACTCGTTCAAAATTTTCAAAGGTATCTTTATTATTCTGTTAAATGTTAAGAGACTCTAAGGGCCGATTTCACAACTTAAGTCTAGACCTTATTTGGAACAAACTCAGTCTACACCGCGGTTAGACTGGGTTTCAGACCATAGTGAATTTCACAGCCTCGGTTCAAACCACATTCACATGTGATCTTCTATGTCTGTATAAACTGACAAAACCCTGTCTAGACTTGGTTTGAAACCTGGTTTCAGACTAGGTTTAGACTTAAGTTGTGAAATCGGCCCTAAGAGTCTTTGAGGTATCAGTTTAATGCCTGGATTTTTTTTGAGTTTTGAGTTTAAGAGTCTTTTTAGACAGTCGCAGGAGTTGGACAGTGGTCTGCTCTTTAAGACTTGGCATTTCCACTGCAACTCTTGGACATTTTGTTTAAATACCAAGTATTCTTCTTTTCTTTTCTCCTAGATACGACGCTGTAACTGACACCGTCAGTATGTCCTACACAACGTATAAAGGGAATGATGTGAACTTTTTAGGCCAACTATGTGTTAAAGTGTTCTCACTGGTTGGTCTTGTGCACGTTTCACACACAGAAAAGGATGGCGAGGAGTATGTGCAGTGCAGTAACATGACGATCATCAATCTGGCCCTCAAATGGCTTGGTCCTACTCATGAGAAGTCCCTGACTGTAATATTACTCACAGCACAGGTGGGCACTGGTTTCTGTAGGCGAGAGCTGTCACGAAATGGAACAGCCTCAAGCCTGAAAAAAAATTCCATATCCCCAAACTGAACAACTATCAAGGGTACTTAGCACTGTCAATTATTGAGTACGATAAAGTGATTGACAGTTTATTTACCGTGGAGGTGGTGCTGCATCGCCAATCTGCAGCGAGCTAAGCATTTATTTTTGTGAACTGCTGTATGGAAAAGACATTTTTTACTTCTATGCCATCTAATTTCTAGTCACCAGTTCTTCTGTGGTCCAAACAAGCAATTTTGAGGTTGAATTAAAGTACCATTTAGAGTTTTAAAGTGATCTGGAGAAACTTTAATTAATGCGAGTTTACCTTATATTACAGGCACTTTGCAGTTTACTGGCATTATTCATCAGATACCCACTCGCAGTGTTGTTTTATGAGCAAGTTATCTGATATAACACGCGCAAAAACGAAGGTAATGCAACAGTATTAATATCCTAGTTCAAATGCATCGTAGAGGAATAGGAGATACAACAGAAGAAAGCGATTTCCAACTTGAAGATGCGATTTTTGATTGGACACGAATGACGTAATTAGCGGAATGTTCCTTATCAGTTCGAAATGGTTTATAAACAGTGCGGCTTCAGTAAAATATCAGGATATTTGAACGGTAGAATTACCATATTCAAGCATTATTCAGAGTTATTTTTGAAATCAGTCATTTTGCTATGAGTGGCTCAGAATGTGAAGAAGCCATCCATCATCTTAGGGTTTTGTGACACTGAGGTTTCAGTTTCAGCATTTTACCAAGGATTTTGATTTCTTTACAAAGACTGAATGTCTACAAAGATGCCAAGGGATGTATTATTTCTAGATTTGGCCAGCCATGTTTCGTAGACGTTTAAGCCTTTAAAACACTATAGGAGATTGTAGACCTCGAGACGTTTAGAATCAAGATGAGGCCAACGTTTTGCAGTTTTAACGTATTTGTATGAAACAGTTGAGTTTTGTAACTGTTAGGCTGGCTTTGTCGAGCTTGGTCCCATTCCGTAACATCTTCCTAAACGTTTCACAAATTTTACGCACCACAGGTTTTACAAACCACAGTAAATTGAAATGGCTGAGATCAAAATTTTTTTATAACAGCAAGATAACTGTTTTCTGTTGAAAATGGGCATTCGAAATAAAAGCAAATGACAGATTGAAATAATCTTTGATGTGCACAGAAGAAAAGACACAACAGTTACTGTTATTTGTGGAGCAAAAAAAAAAAAATATGTCCGTGGTTTCTGTACGCTGCTGAGCGAGATTGTGATAATATTTGGTTGTTTTATTCCTTTCATTGTTTTGTTAATAAAATACCTAACGACCCTACTTTTACTAATATTTAGTATAAATGATTTAGTTTTGAAATAAACGATGAGGATTTACTTTGATTTTGGAAATAATCGGCAATTCGGTCGGATCAGGTTGATTTATGTGGCGTATTGTTGATGTTGCTTAGTTGATTATTACGTTATTGAGTGTGGAGGATATGTATTTATTTTTAATTTTACTTTGTTAAAAGTGCTGTAAACAAGGTTATGCATGAGATGCCTGAATAATATAATTTATTCTTAAATCTTGTATTAAACTGGTTTGCCTAGAGTAAGAAAATAAACACAAACCCACAACCTTTTGGTTTTATTCCGAATTTCTAAAATCGATTCATACATCATCACACATTCAGTTTTAAAACAAACCTCAAAAATCATACGTTAATGTCTCCACTTCATCTACATAAGTTTCGTCTTTAATTACTTGTCAAACGCATTCAGAGTTCAGCACATTCCTTTAGCAAATCGTATTGCTTCACATAATTCTGCTAAAGCAGGAGAAATATGTAGAAGAAAGAATGGAAATAGCACCAGAAATATCTCGTCTGGCCCTGAAATAAGGGTGTGAACTGAAAACCGGCAGCAAAAAAAAAAAAAGAAAAAAAAAACACTCGCCTATCCCTGAAATAAGGGAGTGAACTGAAAACGAGCAGCAAGGAAAAAAAAACAAATATACAAAAAAAAAAACAAAACAACTCTTCTGTCCCTGAAATAAGGGGTGAACTGAAAACGAGCAGCAAAAAAAAAAAAAAAAACAAAAAAACTAGTATGTCCCTGAAATGAGGGAGTGAACTGAAAACCAGCACCAAAAAAAAAAAAAAAAAGCCAACTCGTCTGTCCCCACCCTCTGTCCGTACGCACTTCATGGATGACCCCTTACTACGATACCGGAGTTATGACTTTATTTATATATTTTGGTAGCTAGAGTGTCATCAGAAGTCCTGTGATTGAGATTTGGAGAGGCCATCGTAGTCGGACAACATACTGGCCACTTTCTTCCTCATTTCTTCACGCCTCAATTCTCTTGCTTCTTGTTCTTTCCTTAAGACTGGAAATTTTCTCAACATCTGGAAATATTTCTTCCTTATCCGACTGCAAACAAACATAAAAAATGTTAAAAATTAAAATTTTGCTTTTAAATGTATTTTTTTTTTCAGTATTCATAAAGATGTCAACCTCTACCTACCCCCTAACCCCGCCGCCCACAAAGCATTCTCTGGCTGTCACGTGACATTATCCCTCCATCAGCGCATAGACCATTTCGCGACCTTTCATAACTGGCGTAAACTGATACAGAACAGCCTCTTCACTGTCACTCCCTTTATGTCCTAAAAATAGTTTTGAACTATACGTATACTGGCTGCTAATACTAGTCATATTTCAGATTTTCAAATAGACATGGACAAAGTGGGCGGTGACACAAACACCCAATTGGTAGTTCGTGATTGGCCTGTCCCTGAGAGGACTCACTTTAGATTGTGCTCCCTGGCCAGGCGTTCTTTGTGCCACATTGACACTTTTTCTTCAGCAGCAAAATCGGCCCAGATTCTCAGCACTTTCATTTTCACCATGTTTTCGTGATGCCTGCGGGCCTTCTTCATCTGAATACTCAGCGCCTCCTTGTACTGAAACAATCCATGTACCCTCTTGATACCGTAAGTACAAAGTTAATTACGATACTTTAAATGTATTTACACTCATCACGAAAACAACTAAGTAGCAATCCTATTTCTTTACTATAACACAGGCTTAACTTTCGAACTGTTACTCCAAATCTTAGCCAATACAGATTCGAATCTTGCAATCATGCAATTTAATACAGCATCGTATTCTTTGTTTTCGTAGGCTACCTAAGGGGTGAGAGTTATCTCTGGCAAACAGGGAAAGCTGCTCCCCTGGTAATTATTAGAATCAACCACCAACAATCCTCACTTTTACTGTATTAATCTGAAGTTCAGGAAAACCCTTACTGAAGGGAAATACTGAAAAAATTATTCTGAAATTATGCCCTATTACCTTTGTCCAATTACGAAAGCAGGTTTTAACAACTAAATAATTGTTGAATTCATCCGCCATTTTTATTCTTTCTTCCACTTCTGCTTTGACAACATCTCTCCACAACACAAAAGCTTTTCTGTGAAGAAACATTCAAATAATAGTACAAACAGGAAACCGTCAAAAATTGTCTGTTGGACCACTCCTGGTTGTCCTTCATCAGATTACGACAGTAAACTATGCCCTAGGATTATCACTAAATTATCACACCAAAACTGCTACAAATACATTAAACATCGATATCTTTGTACTTGGTATTACTCAGTCTTATCTTTTTTTTTATTTCACACATTAAAGGTACAACAGATTCAAATAAAACAAGAATAATAACAATGCAAGCTCGTTCGAATAAAACCATTCTTTTTGTAATTTAACCGCGAGCGTATAAGGAAAATTCAGTGAATCGAGAAAGTCAGGTTTTAGGCAAGCAAGAAACATAACCTTTCTTATCTAACATTTGAAACAAATTTTTAAAAAATTAGATCAGATCACGGCTAAACCTTCTTTCATAATCCTTTATTTCGTCTTTTACACCTGCCCAACCGTTCGATAACTTTCATTTTCTATCTTCCTCCACCGTCGGATCACACCTATTTTTTGTGACTTTAGCAACCCCACAGGCCTATCCGAGTTCTTGTACCGTTTCTTTGTTTCATTTTAAATATTTATTTTACTTGCATATTTATTTATTTTTTCGATCGATTTAGTTCACTTTTCCCGACCTCATTAGCGACTTCCGGCAGTGGTCCTCCGCCCGCCGATCGTTCTCACGTGACATAGCCACCAGCTTCGTGAACGCGTAGATGCCCCGCCACTTGAGAAGAGATCGCCGATAATGTTCTGTAGCTTGCTCATTTAACACCTTCATTCTCTCCATTAACCGCTGCTTCTCCTTTTCTTTCTAGAACAAGTAATCACACTAGCAATGACACAAAGTTTAAGATGCGGCAAAACTAATTCTCTTGATTATATTTTATTTAGAAGGCAACGATGAACGATACACAATCGCTTATTTTTAAATAACACCGGTATTACGTTTAAGAAGACTGATTGGTAAGCAAAAAGTACGTATTGAGAATGGGAACAAAGTGCTCAAAATGTCCGTTGATCATAAAATCAATGGTATTTTAAGTTTATACGTGGAAAGGGGATATTTTCTTTTGAATCCAACAAACGCACATTTTGCACCTAAGTACTTTCCACCTTCCTTTAGTTGCTAATCCTTGACCCTTTAACACAGCCACACCCCCCAATCCCATTCCTTCAAGAACTGAGCGTTTTAACTGACACAGAATGAAAGCACCTGTTTTTCCGCGCGCTTCTTTTCCCTGTAAGCTTCAGCTCTTCTCGCCTTTTCCTCTCCTTCTTGCTTTCTCATTTCTTCTTCCCGCGCAAAAAGCTCCGCCATTCTCTCTTCCTCTTCCCTCTTTTTCTTCTCTTCTCGCTCTTTCTTAATTCTTTCCCTTTCTTTTGCTCTTTCTTCCATTGCTAATTAAGGAAGAAAACAGTAGATTCTCTTTTCAACATTTCTAACAAATTTCATTTTTAGTCAGGTTTAATGGGGTCTGAAAACTGTCGTCCAATTCGTCCACGGAGCATATGGCAACACTTTGGCAACACTTTCACCGGAACGTGTAACTGTTTCTTGACTGCGCCAGAAAATTGAGACGTTTCTTTTACCAAAATGAGGAACACAAAGGCCTGATTAAATTACGGTGTTTTCATGGACGTTTTAAGTAGTTCTTTACATCCACCTCATTAAATAACCCCCAAAGACGACACCCAAAGAGAGGTTATTTGAGATCATTTCAATAAGTTAAAAAAAAATATGTGACTTTGTTTACAAAATTTTAAATTCTTTCGAATTTTATAATCCACATTTAATTTCTCCTTCAATGAGCACTTACATTTGAGGAAGTTCTCGTGTCGTGAGCCGCCCGTTCTTACACTTGTGGTCGGCTTTGTAGGTACATTACTCGAAGCGTCCGACCTGAAACACCACGTGCATAAAAATACACTGTTTTAGACTTAAAAGTGCGTGAAAGAAAAGCGTAAATATGACGGAGTTAGTCTGAAGAAAAGGCAAAACCCTAAAAAGCTTCTCGTATAGTTTTGCTATTTGCCCGGGACAAATGAAATACTGTACATGTTTATACACTTTGACATAATTTTCAAAAGAAGTAAATGACGTCACGAAAACTTACCTGACAGATAACTGCTGGCTATTTGGCGGTCTTGCAATAACCTTAGTTTGGCCAAATTTAGTTTGCATTTCTTCTCCACCTTGACTCACAATTCCTGTTTTTTCGCTCACCCTTCTTGCACACGGTTCGTCAACAACATGACTTAAGTCCAATTTCAAACTATCGGTTGCTAAAACGCCATCGCTTTGAGGTTCGCCATCATTTTCTATATCAGTTACCTGTATGTCATGAACAATATTTTTCCCATTTTCAAACTTAGTCTCATAACTGGATGTCAGCTGGTGTTGAAGTTTGGAGATATGGGCTTGCAAATGTGCCAGAGTTTTATGAATGGTGTCCACTCCTTGTGAGCTTCCACCTTTGTTTAAGGACAACTTGGAACTTTCCTGCTGTAACAGCTGTTGCTGTAACATTTGCTGTTTTTGTAAATATTGCAATTCTTCTATTAACTTTTGCTGTTCTTTGATTTGCTTTTGTTGCATCTCCAGGATCTTCTGTTGCGCTGCGTGGCGATGTTCAAAATTACTGACATAAAACGGGGCCTTTTGCCATGGCTTCTGTTTGGCTCGTTCTGCCTTTGAATCTTGACATTTTGCACACGGCGACATGTCTTTACTATCACTACCTGCTTCATTATCACATGTGCATACGGCACTATTCTGACCCTGACTCCTGTTTTTGTGCATACTGTCAATTTCTTTCTGCGTTACTTGAATATCCTTTCTGGTTATCTACAAATTGCGGTAAAACGCATACAACATTTACGTCATATCTTTATGTTAATGAGATTATATAAGCTAACACAAAATCGAGCATTATTTTTTAGTCAAATAATTTCCATCACAAATCAATCATAATCTGAAAATGACATCTGCATTTTTCTTTTAAATTCAGAGTTTCTTTTTTAGTTAAAGCTTTACTGGCGGTTATATATTTAATTATAATTGTTTTTCATTCAACAAACCAACCGCATCCTTCTTTTTTTAATGACTTTATTTTTAAATGTTACGAACTTACGAGCCACGCGTCTGTCGGTTTGCCCGGCTTGTGAGATTGCCTGGGTGGTGCAGTGCTCTTACTGGACCGCGTGGTAGTGTCTGGGGAAGCAGAGCTCTGCTGACCATCACGTATTGCAAACATACCTTGCTAGAAAGGTAAACAAATGACCAACGCCATATTCCGTTATTTGTTAATTTATATCTCAGGAGTCATTGTCCAGGTTCATATTTATGTCAAAGCTGCTAAAATTTCTTACAGAATTCTAAATCATCGCTCGCTAAAACTGAAGCCAGCAGCGAGGGTCGACGCCGCCCTTCTTACGTGAAGAGACTGTGTCATGACACTGCACCCTCCATCCCCCCCCCCCCCCCCCAGCCTACTTTTAAGACAGAATTGCTCAGTCAGTTATTGGTAGGGGGGAATCTGTGATCACACTTAAAAACTAAGCTAGAGAAGTAGGCTGTAGCCCATCCACGCAATACGTTTATTGCTGCCGCCAAACCGAAGCAAAAGCCAGAGGTCACCCTATCCAAGTGCTAACTAGGCCAAGCGCTGCTTAAATTCGTTTTAGAGGCAAAAAAAAGTTTTAAAAAGGTCGAGCTAACTGCAAGGGTCGACGCCGCGCTACTGATATGAAGATGGTAGATGGGTGGCGCTTACAACAATATAGAAGTGCATTACATAGATTAATAACTAGAGCAGTGTGCATAGCCCACATATCCCCCACAGCGTCCCCCCCCCCCCCATCAGTTAAACACGGCCATTAATAGTCAAGAGCTGAAAAAGTCCATTTGGTGCATTTCTCTTGACCGAACCTTGCCCATTTACAAAACCGATCTGTGTTTGTTCCCAGAGAAGCCACATACTAAGTTTCATTAAAATCCTTGCAACAGTTTTTAAGTTATCGTGTTAACAAGCTGTTGATGACAGACCGACAGAATGACCGACCGACAGACGGTCGATGGCATATATCCCCCTCCACTCTGTGGGGAATAAATAATGAACTTGTACGCTATGTCGCCAATATCTGCAGCTATCACTTACAAGACTTGAAAACGTTAGTCTATTTGTGGGCTTAAAACCGCCACATTCTCCTTTCTTTATCAAATGACCTTAATATCATTCTAATTATTATTTTATTAAAAAAAAATCTATTTCAAGATTTCAGAAAGATTGGTTTAATTTCCCTCTCATCCTCTCTCTCTCTCTCTCTCTCTCTCTCTCTCTCTCTCTCTCTCTCTCTCTCTCTCTCCCAACACCACTTGGGAAGAAATCGGATGAATAAAAATTTTAAAATCCTAACGGCTTACCACTTTTTGTGAAACACTGGTCAACGTCGATCTCTCTGTGCTCTGAGATTCATCTCTCGCGCTCCGCAACCTACCGCGTGTCAAAAGTGTAACAAAACAATTAGGACACTGGGAGGAATGATTTTAGCAAAGAGCTTAAATAACAAGTAACATAATACATAGTCAAATCCTATATTATCATGCATTTATTTTGTGTCATTTTAACACAAAAACTCTCCTCTAATTTCAAATAACGCTTCTTTCTAATAAAGAAAAATACTGACTTTCCACTGGCTGCTGCTTGCAGGAAAGCCGCCATTTTGTTTTTCGTCACCTCCTGTTCTTTGTTTATATCTCGCTGTGCTTGTTGCTGGGAGACGAATAGTTGCCATGCTGTGATGCACTTCCGTAGCAACGTGTGACGCCAAAACTCCTCCGCCACGTTAGCCTTTCTGTGGAGAGAAGATCCAAACAAAACACTACAATTGTAGCTTTTGGTAGAGTTCGAATTATGGGCTGCCAACGCAATTCTTATAGCAATTCTTTTACGAGGTTAATCTAAAATTTAACTTTCCGAGATCAGATTACCTCATAATTTCTCGTAATAATTTTTTTCAGCCAATATCATTGGCTAAACTTTTGACCAATAAACGCAATGTGCACAATAAACATTCTTTACATATGAATGTGAAATGCGTATTTTTTTTTAAAAGTTATTATTGATTCTATTTCAACAACACCAAAAATCATACGTCTAGAATTTGAATATCTTCAATATGAAACCTTTATTTTCATAGGGCTGTGCCATAATAGAAATAGAGCATCAGTTAGGAGTTTTTTGTGTCTACGGTTAGAGAATTTGCGAGAGACTAATGACGATCGCTCCCAAAAAAGAACTTATTTAGTCCAACACGTAATTTCCCCCTCCCCCCCCCCCCCCCACAAAAAATAGCAATGAAGCTGGCCAGAATCTAAGCTAGGTTACTCAAAATTCCGCAGTATCAATTGAAGATACAGTGTCATTTGAAGAAGCAGTGTCATTTGATGGGTGTATTAGACACTGAGCTTTTTATCAATTGCAATGAATGTTAATCAAAATAAGGAGCAAACTATGTGCGCGGACAGTAATCCCAAATTAGAAAGCATTTTTATCTATTTTTTATCCATTTATGGCGGAGTTTCATTTGGCAATTTTCGGTGAATTTCAAGAACAACACATCAAAAATACGTGTATCCTGTGTAAAATTTCATAATCTACGACCAAAAGTTTTCCACAATTCTCGCACAGACCAAACATTGCATTTTAATCTCAAATAGACGGACGGATGCAGACGCATTTTATAGTCTCCCGTTGGGATTTCGGGGGGGGGGGGGTGGAGGGGGTGAGGACAAACAAAATAACCTTAAGACGCACCTGTTGAACTGTTTGAGGCCCTCCTCATGGGCCCAGGCTTCGCGGGAGAGCCTCTTCTCCCGTACATGCGCTTTCCACGCGTTGAACGTCCTGCGCAACATGCGCCAATCACGCATGGCCTTGGCCTTACCCGTCTTCAAGCGCTTGTCAATCACTAGGTTGTACCACGCAGAGAAGTACTTCTGCTTCAGCTGAAACATAAACAGGAACAGAATCTAGAATTCAACACAATCTATAAATTTTAAGTTTTGAAGCTCATCTGACTCAACGATTAGATACAGTTACAAATTCACCGTAACATGCATCACCGAGATATCAGGCATGAAATGTCTCGGACAAAACCAAAAAAGAAAAGATAACAAAAAATATCGTCAATTGTATATGACGAAGTAGAAAGTATGAAATCTCGCTGATTGCGTTTCTCCTATTATAAGCACGCCCACCTTCCTTCTTTTAAAGATTATGTAAAAGAGTAGGTTTATAACTCGACAGAAATATCCCAAAAGTCGTCCTTTTCCCCGAGAGGGTTTAGATGAGGTTGAAGGTCACCAAGGGCCTCAGTACCTTAAGATTCTCCACTGCCCTGCGGTTTTCGATTTCTTGCATTTTCTGCAGAATCTGCTTCCGCCTTTCTTCGGTCAAGTAATCAGCTTTACGTCGTTGCTTTTCTTCTTGAACTATCTGACGTTCATACTCGTCCTTTGTCTTTCTGTCCATCTCTTCTTGTTCCTTTTTCATCCTGAAAAAGACAACAATAACAGCAAATTAATAACTCAACCAAAACATTCTTAATTGAAAAATTCACTCTGACAGGGCCGTCTCAGTTTGCTGGCCACGGAACTGGATGACGAAATTTTACCGACCTTGACCTTTCTTCCTCTTGCTTTTTCCTCTCTTCTTCCATTTCCTTTCTTATCCTTGCCATCTCCATTTGAATTTCCTGTTCTTCTTTCTTTTTTCTAGTTTCTTTAAATTTTTCCTCCTGCAATGAATAAACAAAAAACGTGGAAGATTGTGGTATCTGAGAGCTACTAATCATATGTTGCACTGCTAACATTTTTAAAAAACCTCATTTTAGAGCGGCATTTTCAAAACAAGTAGGACCTGAAGTTGTGCATAATAATACTCCTGCAGCCCTATAAGTAAGCCAGAAGGTCCGAGTTAATACTTACACAAAATAACCAAAGATAACCACTTTACCTTCATCACCATTTGTCTTGCTTTGAAGTTGGCATCCTTCTTTGCTTGTAGATCGCGAAGTTTTCTTTCCTTGTCTCTCAGTCTCTTCTCCCTGTTTTCTTTCACCTGTTTTAGCAAGTTAAATTTGTCAACTTTTTAATATTTCAGGCAAACAACCTTTGTTAAACTTTGACTGAGGTAAACTTTAAAATCTGCAAAAAAAAAACCTCGTTTGCTTCCACTCCACTGTCTGTATATCATTATAATTTAAAAAGATTTGTTTTTTATTTCGTTTTGTCACAATAAGACAAAGTAATGTGAGGTTTTATCCCGCATCCAAAACACACAGCCCAAGCTGACGACATTTGGCGTCAAATATTTTGAACTTATTTCTGCTGGAATCCATCAACAGGGGACAGCTTAACTAGGCCACGAAATAATGACTCAATTAAATGGCCAATAATGGATTCATTTCTTGGACAAGCAGAAGCTTTGTTTTCGATGAAATTGGGGTACATAAAACAATGCACTAGCAATTACGTTACCGTAATTAACGGCATATAAGGCGCCCCGCATATCAGGAGCAGACAGCCCAAAATCGTCGGTTTTAAAAGTAAAACGTCATATAAGTTGCAACGAGGATTAGGTTTTTACTAAATGTAATATGATCTGGCAGAATGAATAAAAATACATATATATAGATATATATATAAGATATATATATAGTATATCAGAGAATTATTCGTGTTTTATGGCTTTTGAAATCCAGTATGTTTACTAAAACCGTGGTAGAAAATGTTAAGGCGCAGAATGGTGTTTTCAAAGAAAAAACGACATATAAACCGCTTCTTACATGCAATTACGGTGCTTACAACCTTGACAGCTGACCTTATATTACCTGCTGGTGCCTTACGGCCATCTTGGTTCTAGGATCTGGGTATTTTGAGACGTCATTGTCCAGGCCAAGGTCACGTGTAAACCTAGCCTCAATGACGTCAGTGTTATACATCCTGTCGAGAACCTCTGCCACTAAATCGTCTGGATCGCGCTTCAAAACTGAATATGGATCTGAAAAATGTTGACAAAAATATGTCTTTTCCCTGAAAGAATTGGAAACAGAAACAGCCTTTTCATTATTATTATTATTGTTATTGTTGTTTTTGTTGTTATTTACGACCACTCGATTTCCGCTGTCGATCGTTTTGCCGTCGTCTTCATTGTTCATTCAAGCCATTTAATTTCAACCAATCACTGCAATGCTATTTAACAAATCACCTTTAGACCGTGCGGATAACTTTTCCGAGTACTCTGACGATCTCTGTGTGTTTATTAGCTCATCAATTTCTAAATCTACATCGTTGCTAAGCAACTGGTCCCATTCACGTTTGATATCCGCCTGGGTTTTCTTGTTCCATGATTCTTCAGAAAAGTCGACATCTGCATCCAGTTTCACTTTCTCGTTCACCCATTGGTTGAGCAAATCTTGCGCTGTAACCACCGCACAATAACCAAATAGAGAAGATATTTGATAACCACACTGGATCAAAACTAAATGTGCGAGATATTGGACAAGAAAATACACGGGACCTCTATCGCTGTTCGAGTTGTCGAAATTCGAGTTATCGAATGGACAATATATTACAACTTACTATTTCAAATTACAGCAAAATCTATTTATAGGCACAAATTATTGTTTATTATCTGGAAAGTATTATTTATTCTCTAGAAATGTCAACCAACTGGCTACGTATTTCACATTAATTTAGATACAACGGTGTTCTGCGATTCCAGGTTATTCGCTGTTTTCATATTTTCACCGACAGAGTTTTTTTTTTTTTTTTGCACTGAAGTGTTCATATTTATGTATCACAATGGTGTGACTTGTGGATAAGATTGTATTTCACGGTAATCAGCTACTTCGATTGGTTATTTAAACTTATTTCAGAAGAATTTTTACAGGAAACCTATCGGTCTTTGACTAAACTGAAAGTGCAAACTTTTGCCATGTGGAAATCATCGCCGCGAAATACTGCCAGCACACAAATGTACTACAGTTTAGTGTACTGAAGCCCAGTGTACTGAAGCCCAGTGTACTTAAACAGATCTTTCTCGGCGAAAACCCAGTTATTTAATCATTGATGTTTGTTTCCAGGAAACGTTATTTGTGCTGTCAGACGTTCCAGAATCAACGATCTGCTGACTTTCCACCAACTATACATAATGTAAACAGTTAGAGCGAAACCTTCGTCATGGAACAACCACAATTAAGGAACAGCCTCCCACAGCTGAACATGATGTCGATCACAGATTCTATATTTCTTTACTTAATGAGCCAAGGAAGAAACATTCTTCATATAAGGAATATATTTCTCGGTCCTGAAGGTGTTCCGTATAAAAAGGTTTTACTGTAATCACTAGTTAACTCTAACAATGCCTCTGGTTTGTCCAAACAATCACGTGAGTAAGTAGAGCCCATGCTTCACTATTCTACCTTCGGCATAAGCGGCCTCGTGGAGCTGAGCATCCTCCACCCGTGCCTGCACGTCGGCCTTGATCCTGTGGCGTGGTGCCGGCACATCACACTTCCGGCCAAACGCCGAAGCAGCAGCCTTTTCCGAAGCGTTTTCAACAGTCTGTATGCAGAACAGAAACATGAATATGATTGATTCTAACTTTATTCAAATATTGCCCCTTTCTTTTTCAAGTTTCATGCTTTTCTTCTTCACTTTATTACTACAAATAATGAGTACAGCACAAAAAAAACACAGAATAATTGACTAGAATATGCGTCAACAGTCAGAACAGTAGCAAAATAGAACTTGTTTGCCCCTACCTTCTAACATAAAACATAGTACTTTTTGTTAATAGTATTTCCCATTCACATGTATTTTCGTGCAATTAGTTCATCTTGCTTCAGATATAAGAGTTTATTAATGACAACTATCCCTTTTTGTGTCTGTTTTCGCAAACCATTAAATGATCTTTTTTTTTTTTTTTTGGCTGAATGGCCATCGAAACTATAGTGCCGACATAACTAAAGAAGTTTTTATTATAAACCACACTGACCCGTATCCAGTCCTGGATGTCTGCGTCGGAAGTGACTCTCTGAAATGAAATGACAAACTTAAATCAGCCAGTGAAGATCTCCGTCAATGTTTAAAACGCATACGACTGTGAGAAAAAAAATAAATCAGACAGCTCTTCAAGGTAAAGAAATTTTACACTTGAGGCTCTTTCTACCATCTCCCCACATCCAACACCCTCACCGCGTCTCACAAACGGTATTCATCTCAAATATCGCAATATTTCCTGCAGACACTGAAGATTGTTTCGGATGACATCACCCGACCCTGTGAAGCCACTGCAAAAAAAAAAGCTTAAGTTAACGTTGCCAAAATTATAACACTGGTAATATTCTGCCGTTGGTCGTCATTCCTCGGTCCGATTAAATAGAGCTTCAACCTCACGCTTAACTTTCGCACTCCAAGGCGTTAATGTTTCTTTTCATCGATCGGTGCTCCCTAGCTTTTAATTAGCCCACAGTCACTATCATGTATATTAGACTTCATTCTTCAAAAGAGTTAACTTCTCTCGGTAGTGCAGTCGAGACCAGTGCTTTAAAGTGTCAATTGTACTTTGCAGTGCTGGGAGTGTGATCTTTTTGTTATACAACAAACAATATAGCTGAGATTTACTCGATTTTCTAGCAAATGGGCGTTTCGGGTTCGGCTATCAGCACCGGCGATTTGAGATGGAAATGGTATGCACATAAGTTGATTTTCATGTAGACAACTTGATTTTGCAGAATAACGTCATGCTCTTCACGGCTATACTTGCTTGGAGTAAATTCCAGTTTAGCTGGATTTTCCTGGTCACTTTTCCTTGGGGTGACTGGGTATGGAAACGAACAGTCACAACCTCATATATTTCAGTCGCGACTTCTTCTGGGATACGCGTGGGAACGTGAAAAAGAGCTTTTAACTTATTTGGTGCCAGATCTAAGAGTAACTTAGGGGTGCTTGGTGAGGTGAAAATACCACAAAGTTATCATTAACACTTGACAAGCCTTTGGCTTGCAAGGGGTTATTGAAATTGTGCGAGCAGCCGTTGGTATCACTTTTTTTCTTGACAGTGATCGGATTTCTTGTGTCATCTCTTCCACTGGCACTACGGGCCCTGGGGCCAAGAAACTTGAGAATTAGGTAGAACATGATCTGAACGTGTGCACGATCCTTTTTATTTTCGCGTTCTATTTCGTTTTCTTGTTTAAAACGCCATGGGAAAAGAGCGTTTTTTTGTTTTGCAAGTAAATGCACAGCACAGAACACACAGTTGCTCAGCTTTGTGCGAACTCTCACTGCGTAAATAGATAACACGGCGTATGCCTGATCAGTCAATAAAACCTTACGTCAACAAAAACCAAACACTTCTCGGCTTATAAGACGTATTCAAGCTGTGTTGTTTGCAATATATTATTCAAGAAATAACCCATTGAAGGACGTATTTTTGCGTTTTAATTTTTGTCAAGTGTTTAACATTTCGCTAGCAAAATGAGGTTCTAGTTTTTTACCGTTATGATTTTTTTGAAAGTGGTTGCACTTCCGGTGACTGGTATTATAGTCGATTTATGTGGCATCAGTCAGCCAATAATACCATGCAACGTTCGTCCGATCTTATTCACCAATACTGGACCAACGTTATATGCTAACAATACACCAACGTCGCTTTACCCGCGTTTTAAATATATTGGCAAACAGCGCTGACTCGATGAGTTTTTTATTGTTATTGGCCCAACGTCACTTTATCAACACTAGCCCAATATTTGTTTTCAGCGGTGTACCAACTTCATTTCAGCCATCACTGACGCCCTAGCTACCCAGGTTTTCAACTAGTACCATCTAAGGCAATTTTGGGCCAATGTATCATTGCTATCTGAGTAAAGGGCTGTTACATTCTGGAGAGATACTTATACTGATACCATGACCTTCTTGCACGACACAAGACAACGATGACCTTTAGAAAAGATGCATCACAAAAATGACTCAATTACAAATTATAGCGCACAATTTTAATTTTAGAATAAATAAAAATTTTGTACTTAGAAAAATACAGTTCAAGTGTCTTGGGTTCGAGTAACCTAATCTGCTATTATCACCCAAAGCAACAATAAATACACAATTGCACCGGTCTCATTACTCATATTTGGCAGCTTTGTTAGAGTCGATAATGATGCATCATTCACCTGTACACTTTAAGAAAAATTAACAGCAGAACCCGAGAGCCTGCAGATTTGCCATGTATGATCATTTATTTGTCGGACCGGGACTATTTCTATCTTGGGAAGATAGAAAAGGGAACCTAGGGCAACTTCCGCACTTACATCTATTTTAGTGCCTGAAACAGTGGCTGACAATCTCAATGAGGGCTTCAAGTTCCAATTTGCTGTTTTTAGGTATTGTTCGTTTTATTTTATAATAACACAGGTTATTAGCCGTAACTTTCAGCTTGAGTTGTAAATGTGCAAGACAGTGGCAGGTATATGTAAACATTCATAACAGCAATTGCTAGCTCCCCCTATGCAATTTCATTTAAAAAGTGCTTACCGGTACGCCTCTATACATGGGGCATGATTTAGGTCAAAATTTCGGTTTTTGCAACATTAGTTCAGCTATTTCATCAAAACAAACATTTGCGTGTGGTAATGTTTTTGTCCAGTAAAAGGACACACTATATTTTGCATTTTCTTTTATTACTATTATCTGTGCTTCTGTAATGCCTCTTTTGAAATATCTATAGATCAAAATATATCCTATACTTGACCACTTGATTAAACATCAAATTGCAGTGCATGGTAATGTAAATTTTACGTGGTCCGTTACATGTGACCTCATGAATAAAAGGTTTGTTTAACTGTTTTACAGTGCTTAGAAGTCTTGGGAAGCACCCCGGAGAAAGCAGCCATTCATGATGTTTTGTTAGTATGTCAATAACATCAAATATCTTCCAAACTGATATTTCAAAAATGTTTCATTTTACGGGAATACAGAATAAATGTACATCTCTTTTTGCATCTACCGTTTTACTGTATATCAGGGGCGGGGGCGGGGGGATTACAAAACTGGTTAGTGCAGATCAACACTGGTAACAATTCAAAGTAATATTCTGACTCAATTAAACAAATCACAAATTATAGCAACCCTTCTGACTCAAACATTCCTCTTTTTTGTGATACTTATAACAGAAATTTCTGTTAAGCCTCGAAAGATATTCTATTTTATTTCACCGAATGGATCTTCCGTAACCATTCTTTCTCCTTCGTCTCACATACAGTATTAATAAATTGTCTAGATTTGTTTATTTGGTTTTTGTTTTAGTGATTCGTTTCAACAAGGTACTGTATTTTAAACAAATAATCACAAAGCACTCCTAAAGTTTAAATCCTACACGAGTACATTGAAAAAAATGACCGTGATGAGGAAATTTGGAAAATATCGGTTATAACGAAGACTTTTAGCAGGTCCCACAAACTTCCTTATAACCTTGTTCTACTGTATTTTAAAACCCATTCATTTAATTTTTTTTATTTTCCGACATTTAAAACCCATAACAAAAACCAATATTTTACAGCTGAGTGTAGAAGCGTATTTTTCTCCGCTCAAACGAAAAAATGAAAGAAGTGCTACCTGTTAAAAATTGCGCCTGTTTTGCAAAAAGGAGATGTGGTACAGGGACTTTTGTATACAGTATAATATTGTATGTATAATACGAGCCTTGGAACAAAAAGTTGACCCAACTGACTTAGCAAAATGGATCACCTTGTGATAAATATATGCTTAATAAAACTAAGGAGCTGACCTGGGGATAGAGTAAGGATGGTATCAGATTACTCTATCTGCCTGTGACATTACTCCTATAATAAAAGTTTCAACAGAGGCCACATTTGGTTCTCGGAGCACAGCACAGGACAATTGGTGGTTCTTTAAAAACGGATGCACCACATAAATGACTCCACTAAAAATTATGGCGATTTTAAAGCCGAATAATTTCTTTTACTCAGAAAATTTTTTTCTACGGATTACAGTCTAGAATCTACATTATCAACAATAATAACAATGAATGCACAAATACAAAAGTAAAAAAATTATGCGCTCTGATTAATCGCAGTGTGCTTTTCAAGTACTAATAAAGCTGTAGTTTAGGCGACCCAAAATTTTTGCAACCAAAAAAGGTTTTATATATATTTTTTTACACTGACAACACAAATCACATAAAATATCAAATTTTACACATAAATATAGATGAACGATAACATATTATAACAGAAATTAATTACATGAAACATATCAAATTTAATAATTTCAATAACATGGTGGAAATTTATTTATAAGCTTATTGTAGCCAAGTTATATTGTATATATAAATATGATTTTTGCCACAAATTGGGTTCCCTAAACTACACCGTTACCCAAGAAAGAGCCTGTTACTTTGTGCGTCGGTGCTATGAACCGTGCGCTGGAAGATCCATAGCCAGGAGATTTGACTTCTATTGCTTCTCGGAGCTACGAGTACTCGTTTGAATCGGCGGAATCGTTCTTAGACCTTTGCCGAAAAGTTTTTGAGTTCCGACCGAATTCGATTGGGATAAACGTAAAAAGAAATAAAAAAACTGGTAAGTTTGTTTTTTTAAATCTCTTTTACCACAAACATTTCACAAGTTGGATATTAAAGGGACTGCATAACATGTAAAATAGTTTTTGAGAAGATCATATGATGGTTTTGTTAAATGCGAAAGCATGCATGTTGAAACAAATAACAATTTTTATGGGTTTTTTTTTCGATATTATTTGTTTACAATTCATCCCAAAAAAATGTTTGCAGTCGAAACGACCCTTCCATCGGAAAATTCCGAATGTACGAACTTGCTTATTAGCTTATTACGGTTCTGCACCTGTGATCGGGAATAAACCCGCGGTTTTGAAATACGTTGCCATCTATACAACTGAGAATTGCTGCTTGTCATTTGTGCTGATTCATATAGGTTCGTTTCATGGAAAGAAGAAAGGAAAACTAAGTTTACGACAACTCAAACCTCCATTTGTAAACAAATGGAATGTGTCACATGATAATGTCAGCATGATCTCGCGAGATTTTAAAATAAGTTAGTGTTGATTTTGCAGGCTCTGCTCTAACATTGCAGAATTGTACATTAGCTAAGCATGTGGCAGTAGTTTTGCACTCTTTTCTTAAAGCGGGCTTAAACAGGTTTAGTTTAGACAAAACCAGCTTAGTTAAGTCACTTATAGTTACATAAGCCCAATGAAACAGCTGTATGAACAGTTACCGAGGCTTAACTGTGTTTCAGAACGTTGTACTGTTTTCAAGCAAAATATTCAAGTAAAATTAAAACAATGATAATAATAAAATCTATTTTAAACTCAGACAAAATAAATAAATGTTGTGTTAACAAAATATCGGCAGAACTAAAACCCAGTAAAGCTGGGTGCCTCAGCTATTTGCAGTAAAACAGAAGTGGCATTGCGTTCCACTCTTATTTTACATTAAGACGTTTTGAGAAGATTTCAAACTCTATGTAGCATTACAAAATAGAAACATCTGTAAATTATGTAATAACGCAGAATAAGACATCAGATGGTAATATATATATGCAGAAGAACTGATGAAGACACTGAAATATGTAAACATTAAACTACAAAGGGACTTAATACACCACTTATGATCTTAAAGGTACACAAGCTATATTTCTCGTAATATTTTGACATGGATTTAATTAAAGATCTGTGTGTGTACGTTGCTATAAAACAAAAACAACTTCTGGAGAAGAATACAAAGACCAATGCAATGTCCTAACCCTACACAAAAACGGTGTACTTGCGGCGCAAAAAGTGCAAGATAGAAGCACATAACAGAAATATTCTGCTGTGTTTCTACGATAAAAATTCGATGACACTTAACACTCACATTAAGGTGGAGAAACTCTTGGCGAACACCAGACTACATAAAGCTACCGTGACAGGCAAGTCATCTGTCATAGGGTGACGGTTAACTCAGTTGGTTAGGGCATTTGTATGGTAAACCCATGCGCCCGAGTTCAATTGCGCTACGAGGTGGTAAGCATGCGAATGATGTTAGCACGAAATTACCTCAGCTAAGCGAATGCAATGGGTTAGATCAAGGGTGCTTATTATTCGGTACGATGAACGTCAGCTGACATTCAGCTGACACTTTCAGACATTTTATTGGTTTTCCTGACATTACCGCGGTACACTTTTTTGTCAGGAAGATTGTCTTCCCGTAACGTCGCTGACGTCAGACGACAAAATGGCGGCCTCCATGAGTGAAAACTGAACTTGTAGTTTTTAAATAATTTGATCAATGTACGCAGGCAATATGAAGTAAAAAGAAAAAGAAACTAATTTCATGCACAAACGAATCTGTTTGAGTAATATGTTTGAAGAAAAGAACTCTGAAATGGCACAAACACGACTTTTGTAATCAGCCAATGAGAACCAGGACAAGTGGCCCGGATGTAAACAAACATGGACGACAAATGAATTACAAAAAAGTTAAAAAGTTATTGTAGTTATAAGTTACTTCATACAAGTAAACATCACAGACATAAAACAATGGAGATATTCATGCAGTTATCTGCAAAAAAGTGATATTTTCCAGTGATAGTTTCATAGATATAGCGAGTTTTCAACGCCCGCCATTTTCATTTTCCTGACTGTCCGCACGCTTATTATTGGAGGCTGACCGTGTTTCTCATTCACTCAGATACGGTTCTCTAGAGAGTCTTGAAAAAAAAATATGGCATATCGAAAAAAAGATAGAATGTCTCGACGCCATTTTATCTATCCTAGTGAAGATTAGTTGAGTGGTAGTGTTAATAGGCGTGTAGGCAGCAAGCAGGAAGGATGAACAACGGGTTAAAACGTATATTTATTAAGTTCTTACTCAAGCTGGCGTCGCTTGTGTTTACCGGAAGTGAAGCCACAGTGGAGTTATTCACAGGATATTCATACACATAATCTACATCTCTCCTTTTAACAAAATAAGACAGTGTCACATAATCTTAAATTATCGATCACGATTTAAGTTATTTTGAAATATACTAAAAAAGCATTTATGTATATGAACTGTACTCGTGTAGAACATTAGCAATAATAAAGCACTGCTTACATATGATAACAAAATCAACTTAGATGCAATATCAAACGACTTTTAAACGAAATTAAATATTTTGCAACTTATGAAACAGGAAGTTGACATTATAATCAAAATATTTACATAAGTATTACCATTTACTTTGATGACTGTTGTAAACTAACTTATGAACTGCTATTGTCTCTCATCATATATCACTGAAACATACATGTGAAATTATTTGTTATTTATTGTATTTCAGCATATAAATAGTCTATATTTTGCACACGGCTCTAAAGTCTTTGTGTTCTTTCGGTATAAACTAGTAGATCACTGTTATTTCTGTAGGTTTTATCGCTCGCTGTAAAATAAATTAAATAAATAACATACTTAACAACTAAGATACACATGAATTCTAAATTCTACGAAGACACATATAAAGTATTAATACATGAGAAACATGTACTAACATTATATCATTGTTAAGCACATATATGAGCACATAATGTAGATCTATCTTTTTTTTTTTTTTAATCACTTCAATATCGCTCTGAAAATAATCAACAGTACTTTGGGTTAGGTTTTGAGATACGACCACTACGCATAACATTTTGCCTAACATTTTGGTCTGTTTTGGTAATTGTAGGGAGGTTGACAATCATTTTTTCTGCTACAGGTTCAGAAATTTTAACACTTTTTGGAACATTTACCATACTCTTTTCCGTACTTTTATTTTGAGCAATGACTGGATTTGAATTCACAATATTTTGAGGAACACTTGATACGCCCTTTTCGGATGGCGGATTGTACTTTTCAGAAACTGGCAATAGATGGCGTCTGTTACGTCTATACTCCTTATTACCTGACTGTACAATGTATGAACGAGGTGTTTGAGCGAAACCAGTCACAATACCTTGTTTATCGAAACCTTTATCAGTTTGCAACCTTACAGTTTGATTGGGTGAAAGCACAGACAAGGGTTTAGCAGTTTTATCATAATATTTCTTCTTCTGTGAACGACTTTTGTAGAGCAAATTAGGAACACCGGAGATGAGATGTGGTTTCAGGGTGTTTGTTGTTGTCGGAAGTGGAATGTTTGTTTTTCTAGAAAACAAACGTTCAGCTGGTGACTTCAAGTGATTATCCCTTGGAGTATTTCGGAGCATAAGTAATCCATAATAAACATCGGAATTGTCTTTCTCAGCTCGAGTGAGCAACGATTTTGCTCTCTTTACAGCTTCTTCTGCGAAATTTGCTTGAGGGTATCTTGGAGAAGAGGTAACATGCTCGAAATTCCAGACTTGAGAGAATTCTTGGAATTCTTGCGAGGTGTATTGACGAGCATTGTCAGTTATAAGCACTTGGGGAGTTCCATGGGTTGCGAAGTGGCGCTTCAGGAGGGTAATTACAGACTTACTGGTCATGTCCTTCAGGGTATTGAACTCAAACCATCCAGAATAAGAGTCAACTAAAATCAAATACACAATGGAGTTCCATTCGAACAAATCAGATGCTAAAATTTGCCAAGGTAAATTTGGTACCGGATGTTGATTTATTGGTTCTTTTTGATTGTGCGCTTTTGTTGCATTACAGGCAGAACACTGATCGACATGGAAGTGAACATCTTCTTCCATTTTTGGCCAATAAAAATAATCTCTAGCTAGCCTTGTTGTTGAATCTGCACCTAGATGGTGTTTGTGCAGTTGTGTTATGTACTCTGTGCGTAGTGCTGATGGAACTACAATTTTGGTGCTTCTCATAATGATGTCATTGTCTATTGATAACTCATCTCTAAATGGGTAGAAGGGTTTTAGCCATGTAGGTGCACTTTGAAACTTGGTGGGCCAGTTACCTTGAATTATGAGTTGAGCTAATTTTGAAAGAGTCTCATCTGACTTTGTAGCTGCTATTAATTCTTCTGTCTTCTTTGGAGAAATGGGAATGTCGACGTCCATTACTTCGAATTTTGTTTGTTCTTGTTTTGATGGTCCATTTTTGAGATAAGCACGTGAGAGGGTATCGGCAAGATACATTTGACTACCTTTTCTGAAAACAATATGGAGACTGTACTTTTGCAGTTTGAGTAACATATTTTGAAGACGGGCAGGAGCTTTTGAAATCGGCTTTTTGAAAATACTTTCGAGAGGTTTATGGTCAGTTTCGACTGTCACACTTTTGCCATAGATGTAGTCATGGAATTTTGTACACGCGAAGACGATGCTGGCCATTTCTTTTTCTATTTGTGCCCATTTGATTTCATTTTCGGTTAATGCACGAGAGGCATAAGCGATCGGCTTATCATCTTGTAGGATAGCTGCACCTAATCCAGATTTGGATGCGTCACAAGTGAGAGTTACTGGCTTTTTTACATCGTAGTACGAAAGCACTGGAGGACTGCACAGATAGTTTTTGAGTGAATCGTAGGCATTTTGGTGTCTTTGTTCCCAATGCCAGGCGACGTTGTCATGGAGTAATTCTCGGAGCACAGATGTTTTGTCACTGTAGTTTTCTACGAATCTCGTGAGGTAGTTCGTCATTCCGAGAAATCGTTGAAGTGCTGTTTTGTCTTCAGGAGCGGCCATGTTGTTGATGGCTGTAACTTTATTTGGATCCGGAAGTAGACCTTTGGAAGTAAATATGTTGCCGACATATTTGACTTCACTGATTCGAAATCGACATTTGTTGACATTTAGGCGGAGGTTTATTTTGTGTAGCCTTTCGAGGACGATTTTCAAATTGGCATCATGGTCAGCCATATTGGTACCGTAAACGAGAATATCGTCGACAATCACTTTGCAGGGTGTATCTTCCATCAACGTTTCAATGGATTGTTGGTAGACTTCAGAACCAGATGAAATACCATATGGCATTCTTAAATACCTATAGCGACCAAACACGGAGTTGAAGGTGGTGTAATAACTAGATTTCTCATCTAGCTTGATATGCCAAAAAGCACTTTTGGCATCTAAAACTGAGAATACAGTTGCACCAGGTATTGAAGATGCTACTTCGTCGAGTGTCTTCAAAGGGTGGTGAGGTCTCATGAGTGCTTTGTTGAGGTCTCGAGGATCAATGCAGATCCGTAATTCATCTGTGTTCTTTTTTCTTGCTGCTACCATTGATGAAACCCATTCGGTAGGCTCAGTGACTTTTGCTATGATGCCATTTTTCTCCATTTTGTCGAGGGATTCTTTGATTTTATCTTTCATGGCGTGTGGCACATTACGAGGAGGCTTGATGACAGGGGTCACATCCGGGTTTAGCTTCATTTTGTATGTAATTGGCAGACATCCAGGTTCTTCGCTGAAGAGATCACTGTGGTGTCTCCAAATATCGCTCGGGATATTTTGGGGATTTTGAAGCTTCTCACACGGGGTTGTACTAATTTCATGCACATCAGGATGTAACGAAATGAGATTTAGCTTAAGAGCGTCTTTCAAACCTAGAATTGTTTTCGAGTTCTGTTGTACCACTTGAAACACGAGAGGTTCAATGGAGTTAAAAATTCTGCAGTTAAGCGAAATGGTTCCTACCGTTTCGATTGTGTCCTTACTGTAAGTCACCAACCTCACTTTGTTTCTGGTGTTGATCTGAGGGTGTGTAATGAGAGATAACGATGCGAGTGTTTCACTTGAGATCACATTACATTTGGCACCCGAGTCCACTTTTAACTCAAATGGCGAGTTATCCACGTAGGCTGTAACATGGATTTCATCTTTCACGTTGTTTTGGTTGATGTCTACAGTTTCGATCACAAAATTTTCTAATTGTGCAGATGCGATATCCGGTTCGGATTCTTCGTCATAAGTGTCATCTGTGTAATCAATCTCATGGAGATTGCTACGTCGGCCATATTGCGAAAATCTTCTACGTCCTCTGCCTCTGTATGATCTTTGTTGCGATTGATTGGTGTTTTGCGATTGCGAAGTTGATTGCTTCTGACCAGAAGACATGCATTTTACAGCAAAATGGTTATATTTACCACAGAGAGAACATTGTGTTCCGTATGCAGGACATTTTCTGACCGGATGTGTAGTACCACAATTAAAACAGTTCTTTCTAACTTGTTCTGACTGGGGTTTTCTTTTGTTTTGAATCTTCTTTTGTTTAATAGAGTTAACATCTGGATCTTGGTTAACAGTTTTGTTATCAGTCTCAGCTAACTCATGAAGTTGGCATATTTCTATTGCTTTATCAAGCGTTAGATCAGCTTCTTTTAATAAAAGCTTACGTACCGTGTCACTTGAAATACCAACAACAATTCGATCGCGAATAAATTCTTCTTTCTTGTTGCCCAGTTCACATGCATCCGCTTTATTTCGTAGATCGACGAGGAATGTCTGGAAATTCTCATTCGTCTTCTGATTGCGGGTGTTGAATTTATGACGAAGCATGGTGATGTTTTTCTTCGGTTCACATAGCGCTTTGAACTTTGCTTTTAGATCCACTGGATTTTCGGCAGATTCGTTTTCACCGTACACGAAAGATCTTGCTCTTTCTATTGCGTCCTTCCCTGCGAGGTTGAGTAGTATGTAGGCACGTGTTTTAGCGTCTGCGGTTGGATGAGCTGCATTAACGTATATGTCATACTCCATTTCGAACACTCTCCAGTTTTCAGCGCAGTTGCCTTCAAAGCTGAGGATCTCAGGTTTTCTCAATGCCGTTGCCATGTTCGAAACTCAAAACATCTGACACCATGAAGATTAGTTGAGTGGTAGTGTTAATAGGCGTGTAGGCAGCAAGCAGGAAGGATGAACAACGGGTTAAAACGTATATTTATTAAGTTCTTACTCAAGCTGGCGTCGCTTGTGTTTACCGGAAGTGAAGCCACAGTGGAGTTATTCACAGGATATTCATACACATAATCTACACCTAGTTCAACTTCCGGGATACGGTCAGATACGGTTCTGTGTGACGTCACAACATGGCGGCAACATGTGGTTCTCATGTGTTTAACCTTTTTTATTAAAAATAATGACATAACTAAGTTACTGTTTGAATGCGACTCGCACGATACTGCAAATAATAGCGATCGATGTTTCACGTGTAAAATTTTTTTTGTTTCTACTGAGCGGTAATTGAGGATTTCGGATATAATCGTACCTGATTTCAGATACCTATCTCATTTGGAATGTATCTACGCCATGTTGTTTCGTCATTTTGACGTCATGTATCGTTTTTCAGAGACAGTGAATGTGAAACAGCCTCAGCTGACAGTTTTCAGGGGATTACGGACATTACTCTCAGCTTTTTTCCTGACGCCCAATAATAAGCACCCCAACACTCACAGATTTCATGGCGCTGTGCAATTTTCAGAAGAATTCAACAAAGCTCTTCACAGTATGCTAGTTCTATGCTATATTGTGTGTTTTATGCAGTGCCTTCTTTGGGAAACTGTACATGCTATGTTCTGGCTTTTATAGTTAAGGACTATTTAGGAGCCGGCATACGTGACATTATTGTGGACTTGAAATGGTGAACAAATGAGGGGAGAAAGGATACCCAGTACTTTTCTTGAGATGCATGTCTAGGGTCAGTGTTCCTCATTTTTGTCAATTCAGTACGTCAGCAGAGAGAGCAGGCAAAACATAAACGAAATTAAATTACTAAAATAAGAATGATTCAAGAAAGAATGCCGATCTCCACCTCTCAAAGTGTCCGTTAATAATGGAAGGGCCTGCTTAAGGGGTAACGGGATTGCTATCAGCTGTTTTGCTGTCTGCTACTCGTAGAGTACGTTTTATCTTAAAGTCGTATTTCTAACGCAACTTCATCGTCTCGTTAAATAAGGTGATGACTGATCGATATTAAAGTTAAGACGACTATAATCATGTTTCATAGGCATATTTTTCAACGTTACCTGCTGATATAAAATAAACTAAGTCACACTGAGCTCAAAGAAGCGAACCCTTACTTCCAGATCGAGTTCTTGTCCAAATAAGCGGATTCGTACTAGACTTTTACCGAAAAATGCTTACGTTTCGACCGAGTTCCAGTAAAAATATAAAGAAATGATAGAAAAAAAAAACAACCAGGTATCAAAAATCAATACAGTTCCATTTGATAGAAACATTCACAAGTAGTCCCGAGTGCCCTAGTCCATCACCACTATTCTACCCAGACTAGGACAAGCTGGCAATTAAAGAGGTTCAATGATATGTGAAATAATGTTAAAAGATCATAAGATGGGGTTTTAAACTCAGAAATGAGCATGTAAGAAAACTGGAATTTTGATGTTTTCCCTTGTCATTTCTTTATAATTCAAACCAAAAAAAAATTCAGTCGAAACGACAACACCATCAGAAAGATCCAAAAGTGCGGAGTGGCTTATTCCTTCCTCCCACTCCTCCTACACACAAAATGGTACGCTTTTGACATTGGTCATTTGTATATCATTTACGCATGTTTGTACCAAATTTCTTGAAGAAGGTCGGTCAAATAAATATACTGGACTCTACTTTCGAATGTTTCATGTGTGAAATGCTTGCCTGGGGTGGGGCATGGCGCCCTGCATCACCAGGGGAGAACTGTGCCGCCTTAATTTTTGCAGCGTAATCAGCGTGCCTGTAGCTGCATCTTTCTGTCAAATCAGTTTTCAAAATATCAATTTTTTTAATTGTCTCCCAAACATAAATGTTTGGAAAACAAAATATACCATATTGCTATATTACTTTGCCCTATTTTCGACTGTCCTATATGCACGATGTTAACCTGGGGTGGAGTTTGGTGCCTTTCCAGGATGAGGTTTGGAACCCACCCATCCCAGTTCACCCTGGATCTTACTGTGCCAAACATATATATACACAATGGAAGATATTCTTAAATTGATTTTTTTTTCGAACCAGGATTTTCTTCATTTGCTGTATTTTTTTCACGAAATATCAAAATGTTCGCGAATATTTACTCCAAAATGCTTATTTTCTGATGGCTTTAGTTTTCCCCTCTTTCCATTAATGCACCTTTTTTGATTGGGATTTTTATTACCGGGCCCCGAATGAGTGCATGAGGGCCTCTGGTACATCTAACTGATACAAGTCAACATGACTTGAAATGGTGAACAAATGAGGGGAGAAAGGATACCCAGTACTTTTCTTGAGATGCATGTCTAGGGTCAGTGTTCCTCATTTTTGTCAATTCAGTACGTCAGCAGAGAGAGCAGGCAAAACATAAACGAAATTAAATTACTAAAATAAGAATGATTCAAGAAAGAATGCCGATCTCCACCTCTCAAAGTGTCCGTTAATAATGGAAGGGCCTGCTTAAGGGGTAACGGGATTGCTATCAGCTGTTTTGCTGTCTGCTACTCGTAGAGTACGTTTTATCTTAAAGTCGTATTTCTAACGCAACTTCATCGTCTCGTTAAATAAGGTGATGACTGATCGATATTAAAGTTAAGACGACTATAATCATGTTTCATAGGCATATTTTTCAACGTTACCTGCTGATATAAAATAAACTAAGTCACACTGAGCTCAAAGAAGCGAACCCTTACTTCCAGATCGAGTTCTTGTCCAAATAAGCGGATTCGTACTAGACTTTTACCGAAAAATGCTTACGTTTCGACCGAGTTCCAGTAAAAATATAAAGAAATGATAGAAAAAAAAACAACCAGGTATCAAAAATCAATACAGTTCCATTTGATAGAAACATTCACAAGTAGTCCCGAGTGCCCTAGTCCATCACCACTATTCTACCCAGACTAGGACAAGCTGGCAATTAAAGAGGTTCAATGATATGTGAAATAATGTTAAAAGATCATAAGATGGGGTTTTAAACTCAGAAATGAGCATGTAAGAAAACTGGAATTTTGATGTTTTCCCTTGTCATTTCTTTATAATTCAAACCAAAAAAAAATTCAGTCGAAACGACAACACCATCAGAAAGATCCAAAAGTGCGGAGTGGCTTATTCCTTCCTCCCACTCCTCCTACACACAAAATGGTACGCTTTTGACATTGGTCATTTGTATATCATTTACGCATGTTTGTACCAAATTTCTTGAAGAAGGTCGGTCAAATAAATATACTGGACTCTACTTTCGAATGTTTCATGTGTGAAATGTTTGCCTGGGGTGGAGCATGGCGCCCTGCATCACCAGGGGAGAACTGTGCCGCCTTAATTTTTGCAGCGTAATCAGCGTGCCTGTAGCTGCATCTTTCTGTCAAATCAGTTTTCAAAATATCAATTTTTTTAATTGTCTCCCAAACATAAATGTTTGGAAAACAAAAATATACCATATTGCTATATTACTTTGCCCTATTTTCGACTGTCCTATATGCACGATGTTAACCTGGGGTGGAGTTTGGTGCCTTTCCAGGATGAGGTTTGGAACCCACCCATCCCAGTTCACCCTGGATCTTACTGTGCCAAACATATATATACACAATGGAAGATATTCTTAAATTGATTTTTTTTTCGAACCAGGATTTTCTTCATTTGCTGTATTTTTTTCACGAAATATCAAAATGTTCGCGAATATTTACTCCAAAATGCTTATTTTCTGATGGCTTTAGTTTTCCCCTCTTTCCATTAATGCACCTTTTTTGATTGGGATTTTTATTACCGGGCCCCGAATGAGTGCATGAGGGCCTCTGGTACATCTAACTGATACAAGTCAACATGACTTGAAATGGTGAACAAATGAGGGGAGAAAGGATACCCAGTACTTTTCTTGAGATGCATGTCTAGGGTCAGTGTTCCTCATTTTTGTCAATTCAGTACGTCAGCAGAGAGAGCAGGCAAAACATAAACGAAATTAAATTACTAAAATAAGAATGATTCAAGAAAGAATGCCGATCTCCACCTCTCAAAGTGTCCGTTAATAATGGAAGGGCCTGCTTAAGGGGTAACGGGATTGCTATCAGCTGTTTTGCTGTCTGCTACTCGTAGAGTACGTTTTATCTTAAAGTCGTATTTCTAACGCAACTTCATCGTCTCGTTAAATAAGGTTATCACTGATCGATAATAAAGTTAAGACGACTATAATCATGTTTCATAGGCATATTTTCCAACGTTACCTGCTGATATAAAATAAACTAAGTAACACTTAGCTCAAAGAAGCGAACCCTTACTTCCAGATAGAGTTCTTGTCCAAATAAGCAGATTCGTACCAGACTTTTGGCGAAAAAAATGCTTGCGTTTCGACCGAATTCCAGTAAAAATATAAAGAAATGATAGAAAAAAAAAACAGGTATAAAAAATCGATACAGTTCCATTTGATAGAAACATATTCACAAGTTGGCAATTAAAGGGGTTGAATGATATGTAAAATAATGTTTAAAAGATCATAAGATGGGGGTTAAAACTCAGAAGTGAGCATGTGAGAAAATTGGAATTTTGATGTTTACCCTTATGTATAGACCCATGCCATATTAATTTATCTGTTAATGATTCAGAATTATAATATCTATGCGCCAAATTATAATCATCCCGGTTTTAAAATGATCACTGATGCCGATATACATGGGCACATTGTAGAACGTCTTGAGCAGAATTATCTGAAAATCTGGTATTTAAAACTGTCTTGCGGTCAGAGTTTCAGTGGGATTATTCACCAACATTTATCAGTTTTCTATTTTGTTACCACATACATGCGTTCAGTTTTGTTAACTCAAGTCTTGCTTTTGGTTAACTTGTTTTTTACTTCCTAACACTCATTCCCATACTGCGTTGACTTCGTAGCGTGCATAAAACTAAAGCGTTTCGTATATATATTTTTATATATATCTTCTGTGAGTCTTGTGACTTGCGTAACCTTTCATGTTTTTCCCCTGTATGTTTTGCAAGAAGCCCCAGAGGCCTAATATTTTTAAGCGTACAAATACAGACAGTCTGTAGTATTTGAAAGTATTCTTTGTACGACATGTAAACTGATGAAAAGAACCTGGCCAGGATATTAAAAGAAAAAAGGAAAGTAACATTTTGTCTTTCATTTTTAGATTATTGATCAAAAGAAGCTGAGGACAAAATGGATGGGGAGCAGTCACAGGGTCACACATGGCCACTAGGAATGGACAATGTGCAGGTGCAATGTGTGGATGGACTGCAGCTGCCAGCTGCGACACTGAGTGACGAGCAGTTGCAACAGCTGACTCAGGCCGGATACACTTTTACTGTTTATAATGTAGGTTTTGCTGATACTTTCATAGATATAAAAAAATACAGCCTTTTCGTGGAATTTGAATCTTGGTTTTGGTGAAATTTATAAAATGAAGTAAGTTAGCTCAAACAGAAATTGTGACCTGTGAAGAATCTATGTATTGTAGATATAAAAAATAAAGTTGCAAAGAAGAACAATAGCCCAGTAAAATGACTTGCTGAGAAATATTGAGTTTGTCATATTGCACTAGAATGGCAAAAATAAATCATCTTTGTATGTTTAGGATTCGGGCAGCCAGGCCTTACAACAGAACAGCGAGGATCCACAGGCTGAGCTAGAAGCCAATCAGGTTGCCGAGTACGAGAGTGCCATACATTCAATACAAGACTCGCTACACCACCTTCAAGCTTTGCAGAGCAAAGAAGTCACGTGGCAGCCTAAGGTAAAGGTATGTCGTGAAAAACTGAAGTGAAACATGTTTTACGAAACAATGACAATAAAAATGACAATAATGGTGACAAAAAGACTGGAAGAAACGTATTGTGCACTTGAGCAAATCTGCTAAATTAAACTTGGCATCGGTTGAAATGTTAGGGATTACAGGAGCTGGTAAATGTTGCTTCTTTTGTATTTTATCACAAGGAATGCAGAGAATAATTGCATTAGTGGGAAAGGGATCGTTGTGAGACTAACTTTCTGTAACTTTAACCATTTTAATTCTGCTTTGCAACTTTGAAATTGTGTTGGGACGAATGCCAGTTCTAAAATAAAAATGATGAGTTTCTTGTGGAAGTATATGCAGTTACCTCCCAATTTTTCATAACAGAAAGAAGAAACAGACGTTATTTCGAAAGCCGAACCTGGCATTAATCCTGCTGTAATGACTGGCATTACACCAACCCAAGGACAGTCTGCTGTCCTTGCTGGTGTCATCACCAATGTAGAGGGTTTGAGACAGGAGGTGCCCATAACGTTTAACATCGACGGAAAGGCGTACGGCCTGTCGGATCTTGGGGATTACCGAGTTCTGAAGCTGCTTACAAGTAAGTACTTACCCCCAGCGAATATTTAGCTGCAGTGCATGTGAATAAAACGCCGCAGCCGTACCATAAAATGGAAGGTTTTTTTTTTTTTTTTGTTTGTGACTTCAAAGAGCTACTAATACTAATTGTTTGGGCCAATCGGTGTGCGTTCTTTTCGGGTTTGTGAAATATGAGAGCCCAACTTTTAATAAATCGGGCAGCCACGATATCAAACCTGTGTGTGAAGCTCACGTGATTAACGCCATCAGATTTGACCCTTCTCACAGGTGAAGGTCATAGAGAAGCTACAGACAGTGTGCCAACTCCACTGCAACAAGGCGATTCCTCATTACAGAAGGGCGTTGTGTTGGCACAGCAAAGCATTGCTGCACAGACTAGTGCATCGCTACCGCAGAACAACGCGTCAGTACAACCACACAGTGCGTCACTGCAAGAGAACCTGCTCTTCCCAGTGGCTGTTACAAATTTTCAGCCTCAGCAAGAGAGGTTGGTTTTGTCTTGCAGTTGCCAGAGTTTCACTAAAAAAATGTTTTTCATCAAATATGTTTTTAGCCCTCAGCGAATTGTTATATTTGCTTAAAACGGAGTGGAACATTGATAATTGTTGGCAGAGGGTATCAAGGCATTTAAAAGAATAACAAAAGTTATTAAAAAAGCAAATATGTAAAAATAAATAAACACGTATAAGATATAAATAAAAATATATAAATAAAAATATTTAATGCGGTACAGTGAGGTTGAGTCTATTATCTTAGGTATACAGCACCTAATGGCGTAGTCCTCACAAGTGAGTTCAGTGAAAACGTAGGTGCGAGCACGAGTGAATTCACCCAGAACGCGAGTGAGGGCACGAGTGAAGGCATAGCCCTGCCACAAACGCAAGGTAATGGATGCGAAGTGATATTTCTAACAAAATGAACACGCTCTCACAGCTCCAACAACAACCCCACTCTCCCACCCCCCATCCATTTCTCTGCTTATCCCCATTCATGCCCATGATGTGCGGTGTTCTGGTTCGCAAGGTCTTATACCACCAAAGGAGTTCCGACAGATGTTTGTATGCGAATTTGCTACAATGCTATCTGTGAAGGTGTACAAGGGATCCCTCATTTAAGTCGTACATTGCTTTTGTTTCAGGAGTCGTGGGTGGACGTGATAGGGGTCGGGTAAGGCGTGTGGATCGGGTAGCTAGCGTGTCATGATTTATAGATAACAGTTTTCATTTCTATAATAATTCCACTGTCACATTCCATTAACTGTTTTAGAGTATCTTCCGTCATTGCATGAGACTTGTCCTTTACTGCGTGTGGTCGTCTGTTTCTGTAGATCTGTTCGCGTCGGCCGCAGAGGAGCTGACACAAGGTCACGTGGTCCCCGCCGACGACGCCTGCGGCACAGACGACGGCCGGGATGAGGGCAGTGTGAGCGTCATCGAACATGTCGAGCCTGTAAGAGCACATTCTGTGTAGTGTGGTATATAAATGCCGCCTCTCCTTTTCCACACGCATCTTTCCCTTGTTTTTGGAAAGAACAATAGCAAATGATAGCACATGATATTGTCAACTCGTTCTCGGAAATTCATCTATTTTCTGGTGTAAAACCAATGCTCTTTCTTCCTGGCTGGTTTCCATGGTTGATTTAACGTATACCGTTTGACGCACATAGACGGATATGCATAAAATATATACCGGTAAGCCGCAGGCACTGTAGGCCACATACACTCGTAGGCAACGTATGCCCGCAATCCGCGTACGCCGTTACGATGACGTGTATCTATCTCAACCCTGCGGGATGCGAAAATCTTAATCGGATGTGCACAATTTATCTGTTGATATTTCTTTTGTCAGTCTCTTTGTCTCATCAAGTTTGAAAATTTTGCATGAGAAAATATAAGTTAACATTGTCTGAGAATAAGTAGTCACGTTGTTTTCATTGAAGTGAATGAAATATGATACACAAATTAAAAAAGAATGACCAGTTGTTTCACACGCGTTTGTTCTACAGTCCAGGAAGTCCAAACGGCTAGCCAAGATGGAGGCAGATTCCCTAACAGAACCGGCTAGGTTTTCACCGCAAAACCAAGTTTATGATGTGAATGAATTATGTAAGTTTATTCGGTTTCTTTTGCTAAAACAAAGTCATCGGGGAAAACAGGGGCGTCCCCGGGTCGGAGCGTATGCTTAAGCTGTTTTGATCATGGAAGTGGGATTGGCCTTCCGATTTATTTAATATGTCGTCATGATAAACGGTCTGTGCAACGCAAAGAAATTTAAAAGTTTACTGAGAATTCTTTTAACATGTACCTCTGTTGATGTTTTTTGAAGGGTGCGAGGAGTGCAAGCGTACTTTCAGCGGCGGCTGCGGCACCCACAAAGTACAGAGCGTGTACGACAAGGTCGTGTTGTCGCGGGCCTGGGCCAGTTTGCCGCCACAGCTTGCTATATTCAGACTGGCTGATAAACCAGGCAAGTCCTAGGCTAAAACTTACTCTAGTGAAAACCTCGTTTTCTGGAACACGGATATCTCCAACATTTGGTCTCGAAGCTTTTTTCCCAGTGTCTAGAATTTGGACATAACGAGGTTCAACTATATTGCTCAGCGTTGAATCGAAATCGAAATTTTATTCACCAGACTGTATAGATTAGGCATAATCTGTGGAAATCGACATAAAAAGCGAAATCTCAGCAGCAAATATGAAGTTGGTGTAAATATACTGCTCCGCCCGTACAGTAGCGTTATCACATGCTGCAGTAATGTACAGAACAACTGCTTTTATTGTGCAATTAACACTGTTATTTATTGTATTGCAGACTCCGATTTAGGTGTCTTTGCTAAGAAGCATTTGACGAAGAATGTACAGTTTGGGCCGTTCGTGGCTGAAGTAGTAAGGGACAAGAGCGAACTCCCAAGCAGTGATTTTATTCTAAAGGTAAGGAATCCGGCAAAAGTACAATGGCTGCGGGATTGCTCAAATCTCCTGGGCCTTCCGATTTCGATTATTGACTTTTTGCATTGGCCATAATGATAGAACTCGTAATGTTCTTGCACAAGTTGAAACCGGTGACTCGAATAATATAACTTGTTCTACTGAACAGCTGGAAAGCTGTGAGTCGCTTAACATAACTCACTTATGTATGTCACCTTGACTCAAATAATAAAACCTGTTCTCATGCCTTTGCACAGCTAGAAAGCCCAGATAATAGCCACTCGTTCTATTGCCTTTGAAACAGCCAGAAAGTGATGACTCGAACAATTGCACTCGTTCTGTTGCCTTTGCCACAGTTGGAGAGCGGCGACACGGAGCGGTACCTGAAGAGGGTGGATGAGGATAAGTGTAACTGGATGATGTTCGTGCGGCCGGCGGAGAACTACGAGCAGCAGAATATGGTGGCTTATCAGTACGGCGACGACATCTTCTTCACCACGGTCAAGGATATACTGCCCAAGGATGAGCTCAAGGTGTCTGAAACTCAAGCAGTTATATACTGAAGTTGCCTTTGCGTAAAGTCTACGTGTTGTTACTCTGATTTGTAGCGTTTATAGTACAATTGGCAAGTGTGCTGAAATTTTCGGTTCGGTGCTCGCATTTTTTGTTTAGGTCTGGGGCTCGTATCGCCCGACATTTTCCAAACGAAATTTCCGTCAGGGCTCTCTACTCTCGGTGTAGCGGTATATCGTATATCGTTCATCCACCCCAAGTGTGACGTCAGTCATGTTATTATTGATAACATACACATAAACTTGTCAAAATTGTGACGTTGAAGTGGCATTGTATAATCTCCTCTATATCTGTCTGTATTATAGGTGTGGTTTGCGGCTCACTACGCCCACAGAATGAACGCCCGTGTACATCCCATACCCGACAACCTCAGTCAAGGTATTGCAGAAACTGCGCTATGTATCACGTTAAACTGTTCCCCGAGGAACGAATATTGAACAGCCCAAAAACCATAAAATTTTCAGCTTTGTCATGTTTTATCAGGATGTGTTATTTTTTTTTTTTCGTAACACCTTGTGAATTTTTCAGAAAAGACCCGAAAAGAGAAATTCGAGTGTTACTTATGCGAGAAGTCATTCAAAACGGCGGCATTACTTCAGAAGCATTTGAATGACCAGGACTGCACAGAGACGGGAGACACAGCAGGGGTCAGAGGTCATCGTGAAGGACACGAGGCGACCTCAGATAATGGCCAGGTTTGACGGGAGTTTTGTTCTTTTACAAATTCTTTGGTTCTTGGTCTCTGGTGCAAGCATTATTGACCAATAAGAAAATATTGACCTTTTGGGTCAGCATTTTCGTATCAGGTCAATAATATCTTCATGTTGACTCGAAATAAGTCAATATATGCTTTGGTACTTGACGAAAGTGGAGTTTTGATTGTAAACAGTTTTGATATCCATCGACTCTAGCGTTCTGGTCAACATTGTAAAATTATTGCCTTGGAAAGCGGCCAGTCAGATGGCACCATTTGCCCAGGTCCTGTAAGAACTGTGCGTGTTCATGCATGATCAGCTCAGAATTGTTAACTTTTAACTGACCATGGTAATTATTATCAAGTGATGCTCTCTGTTTGGGTGTCCGATAAGAGCCGAGTTGGGAGTGGGCCGAGTTAGCAATGGGCCGAAGTGTCCAACCTCTGCAATAATATCGAATATGCTGTAAAATTTTGAAGTAGTTCTGTGCTAGATTTGCAGTCTACTGGTATTTTTATGGATTAGTATGTAACTACTAAGTACTCATATTCCCCAGAATAGTATATATTGTCATTCATTACGAACCCTAGTAACTATCAATAAGACAAATATTTGAAACAATTTTTATGTTAACAATAAGTGTATAAGCTCATTGGTTCAAGTTGTTGGTGTTTTGTGAAGCAGGATAGCAGCTACAGGCAGGAAGAGGGCAGCTTCCAGTCCTGGAAGAAAAAGAAGAGGAATATGTACTTCAATAAGTGAGTGTCAATTTGTACCCCAAAATAAGTGTCAACCCGTGTCAGCTAGTGGCGGTCTGTTCGTATTTCTATAAAGAGAACTCCAGTAAAGAAACAGTAAAACCAGAATTAGGTATTATTACAAGGCGGTTTGTTCTCTATATATGATGAATAATTACACCTTACATGTATCTGTTATGAATGTCTACAGGATTAAGAAATACAAAGAAATTTCGAAGCGGGCAGAACAGAAGAGGGAACAGCGAGATAGATCTACCAATGACTGCTCAGCTAATGGAAGTGACGTCATTTCTGCGTCCCTTTTTTCGTGTAAACAGTGTAATTTAACATTTGACAGTGCGAGTCTGTTGAACATCCACACCCTCACACACGCTGCGGGTCTGGACAAATTAAATAGTGATCAAGGATCACGTGACACAGGCTCGTCAGAAATGGCTGCATTTGATTCGCTGAAAGCTTTACAGAGCAGTGAAACAGGTAAGAAGACCAGTTTATTTCTTAGTTGCCCTATTTTTCAACACATTCTTGGGGAAAAAACAAGAGAATTAAAATATTGTGAAACCTGGTTTGACGGTTGTATATGACGTCATCGCGCAAAAGAAACGTTTCTGTTGTTAATATACAACTTGTCGACATGATCAATTCAACGGGCCGTCGGTCCTTTATCAATTTAATCCCTGAAGACTTTTAAAGACATAATTTTGTACTATAAAAAGTATTCCTGTGCTGAGCTGGGCTTTTGGAAACGTTATATATTGAGCAGAAAATCGGTTCGAATTCATACTCTGCTGGTTAATAGGATAGAAGGTTATGTCGCCTTTTTCAACGTTCGGTCACGTCTGGTGATATTGACAACGCGAGACTAAAAGTATTATATACGTATTGTCTGTTTTGAACATTCTTGATTTTCTTAATTAAAGTAATTATTTTAAATATATATATGTAACAGTCAAACTGTCAAATCAGCCAGATGCAGTAGCGATCTGCCTGATTTTAGAACGGAAAAATTGGACAGTTTGTTTGATACTTGTTTTGAAACAAGATCATTTCAATGCCCCTAGACAAGCCTGCTGATGAGAAAGTGCATGACAAGCTGTCGGTGAAGTGCCCGAACTGTGAGAAGCGCTTCGCCAGCCCGGGTCTGCTGCGGGCCCACTCGGTGGTGCACGCAGGCCCGCGACCCAGGAGGCTCCGGCGGGTCGTACTCAAGCGTCAGCTCGACCCGCTCAGGCCGTACCCGTAAGTAAAGACTTACTGTGAAGCCATTTCTATTACTCTCCTCTCCACCCTCGACAAATCAATACAGGAAATATACAAGTAACTTGGCATATAATTGAAAAGTTAAAAATTAATTTAGAGAAAAATAGAACTATGTAATAAAAATGATAAAAAAGCCTTGATTTCTTTAATTTCACTCTAATGTGAAGACTTGTAGTTCTGCCGAATTAGATTAGGTTTGAATTTAAATATCATTTTTTTCTCTAAACATTATCTTTTACAATGTGTTCAGGATTTTACTCTTAAGACTCCCCGACATGTTCGAGCAAATAAAATTCCGGGTCGGGTAGGTAGCTAGGGGCTCCTACAAGCAGGTAGCCTTCTGGAGGGGGGAAGGAGGTCGAAGGGTGTTGAAAGGGTGAAGAGAATGCTTAGAAGTTAAGAGAACATTTACTGGCGTGCAAAGTCTGTGCAGTTGAACGCCTCGGAGAATAAACATTTTTTTTCGGCATAATTTTACTTTGAATAATTTCAATTTCTGCTTACTTTTCAGGGGATTAGAAATTGTGTCTGTGTGTGGTGGGGGGGAGGGGTAGGGCCTGAAGTAGGTGGAGCGTTTTGGTGCTCAGACAGGTAAAAAATGTGGTTTGACAGGCAGCTTTTCACTTGCCTGCCCGACCGAGTGGGTCTTGAAACCCTTCGTATATAAGTTTCAAAGTATTCTTTAAAAAAAAAACACTCTCGACGAAGTTGGCCTTTGATCAAGAAAGAAAGGGGTAAGAAATTTATAGTTGCATAGTTGTTTTCACGTGCCGACGCTTGCATTACAGTGACAGTGACACACCACTGTTTGCACTGCAGTGACGGTGACACACCGTTTGCTTGCATAACAGTGACATACCTTTGTTCGCATTACAGTGACATACCGTTGTTTGCATTACAGTGACGAATACACAGCTGTTTGGATTACAGTGAGAGTGACGCTCTATTGTTTCTTGGGTTGACAGCTGTAACCTGTGCAGCAAGAGCTTCGCGTCGTCCGAGCGGCTGACACGCCACCAGCTGAGCCACAGCCAAGACGACACCCAGAGGCCGCTCGTGTGCGAGATCTGCAGCAAGAAGTTCGTCAACAACTCGGGCCTGGCGTGCCACATGAAGACACACAGCCAGGACAAGTATTACACGTGCCCCATGTGCCGCCAGGGATTTGACCAGATGGCGGAGCTCAAGAGGCACAGCCAGCAGCATTTAGTCAACGGCCTCTACCCCTGCCCTGACTGCCACAAGTCTTTCCACGACCTCGGTGCGTCACTGCAAATAAGAGGCAATAAATAAATGATTATAATAATAACTGAGTGTGTTATTGTTATTCATTTAGAAGGGCATTTTAATAAAAGATTTAGATAAAGCAAATGAAGACTTTTTTTGTAAGAATTATTGTATGACTGTTTTAGCAAGCATAAAGAAGCACACGCGTATGAGCCACCCATACCAGCGCCTGCCGTGTCCGGTGTGTCACAAGATCTTCCCGCGCGCCGACAAGCTTCGTCTGCACATGCTCTGCCACAGCGATCACAAAGCATTCATGTGCGAGACGTGCGGCAGGCAGTTCAAGCGCAAGGACAAGATGAAGGAGCATGCCAAGCGCGTGCACAACCCCGCCCAGCCGCGCGTCGTACGTCGCTGTGTGATGACGCCGCGCGACGGCGATGCTAAGATGAAGTTTGTGCCCAAGGTGGCACCGACGGAATTCCACCGGTTTATTTATAAGTGCCATCAGTGCTTGTTGGGGTTCAAGCGACGTGGGATGCTGGTGAATCATCTAGCCAAGCGCCACCCAGCGGTCAAACCGGACACTATTCCGGAATTGAATCTGCCAATCTTGCGAACTCAGCGTGATTTCTTCTGTCAGTATTGCGATAAAGTCTACAAGTCGAGCTCGAAGCGAAAAGCACATATATTAAAGATTCACCCCGGGGCACCCCTGCCACCCAATCAACGCACTTCCGGTCGCTATAACGACTCGAGCGAGACTTTTTCGCAGTGTGTAGGCAGTGTGACGACCAATCCTATACACTGTGAATTCTGCCATAAACAGTACGCCAGTAGGGCAAAAATGATGCAACATCAACGAAGAGATCACCCCACGCTAGTCCCGCATAAACGGTGAGAGAACAGGAAAAAATCAAGTATTTGCGATATTAATAATTATAATGATTGTCATAATAATATTAAAATAACAGTAATGTATGAACATTCTAGAAAATTAATAATAAATGAAAAAGCCTTCAAACAACAATGTATTTCAGTCAGACTATGAAATCAGTTACAGTGCAATGTGGCTGATAATTTCAGGCATATTGCAAAATGCCTGGTTCAGGAACAGAAATACTCATACCTTGGAACCCCCCCCCCCTCCCCCTCCCTGAAAATTCCTCTCGTGCGTGAAAAAAGGTTGATATAAAATCTAGGAATGGATAAAAAGTTCAATAAAATTATCATTTTTTAGCAGTTGTTGGGATGTCCCCGGTGAATAATTTTTAACGGTACTTGTTGCTTGGCTGTCGTCACTACAGGTCCCGACGCACCATCCTCATGAGCACGGAGCAAACCCACCAGCCTAGTGTTCTCGGTGAAAGAATCTTAGAATTTCCAGACGGTTCAGGTAAATCAAATAAGTTCTTCTATCTTAGGCTACGCATCAAGGATAGTGAAAATAAGTTATCAGAAGAACACCTTGTTATCGAAGGTGTTGGAGAGGAGAAAAAAAATCGCCTGCCTCAGATTTTATGTGCCCTGAGTGAAGTCACTGTTCAAGTTCGAAGCGTTGCTCTATATTCTGTATTTATGTTCGTTTACGGGCGTGTGGAATGCCCGTTATCTTATCTCACAAGTCTGAATGCTTGCCCTCGCTGACTGATTCCTGGAGGAATAAACCGATCCTTCTCCACTCTTGTGTGGTCGCCTGGCACCTTCCCACTTCCTCAATTGCGATTGGCATGATAAAAGGTTGAAATTTCGTAGTGATTGTTGTAGTGAACCAGTGAAGAGTAAACTCTTGTTTTTTTGTTTTTGTTTTTTTTTCTTTTCTAAAAAATGGTCTCATAATCAATGAAATTCAAATCTTAATAGATGTCTACATGTTGTTGGCTTAAAAAAAAACTACCCGATAACTACCTGAAAACTACCCGAAAAAGGAAGCATTAAAACAATTGGTTTTGAAAATAACTGTAAAAAAATTGTGGAAGAAACTGCTTTGTGATCAAAGACAAGTGGTGCAGTTTTAATGCTTTGATTTATCTGTTCTGTAGCCGTGGTTACAACAGTGCAACCGTCGACCAATCAGGAAGCGCCAGACATTCAGCATGCCGACCTCCTCACACAGGCCATGTCCGAACTCACACAGAACTTTGATTATCGCTCACATCAGACTGAATTCCAAATCACGCTGCCGTCTCTTAACAATCTGCAGGCGGCAGGGGTGCAGTCTGGTGATCCAGATCGCCAACAGGACACGTCATCCATTGTGGTGACACCGGCGGACGGACAAGCAACCCTCGATCTATCGGTTCTAGGGCAGGCGCTCATGCAAGGAGGCTTCACGGCCACTTTAGTGACCGATCAATCGGTAGGACATTCCAATCCTCAGGTGTTAACCGATCAGCCGGTAGCGGCCACGGATGAGCATGATCTTAACGAGGAGGTCGTGACGGACACGGAGAATTTAGTGGTGCAAAACATGGCGCAGACACAGACGATCACGGTACCGTTGTCACTGGCCAGCCAGCTCATTACCAAGACATGGAACCAGGCCAGTGAGGGCCACGCCTTGAAATAGACCTCAGTATTAAAACAAACCAGGCTAGTGAGGGCCACGCGGAAATAGGCCTCAGTCCCGAGACAAACCAGGCTAGTGAGGGCCACGCGGAAATAGGTCTCGACCCCAAGACAAACCAGGCTAGTGAGGGCCACGCGGAAATAGGCCTCGACCCCAAGACAAACCAGGCTAGTGAGGGCCACGCGGAAATAGGCCTCAAGCCCAAGACAAACCAGGCTAGTGAGGGCCACGCAGAAATAGGCCTCAATCCCAAGACAAACCAGGCTAGTGAGGGCCACGCGGAAATAGGTCTCGACCCCAAGACAAACCAGGCTAGTGAGGGCCACGCGGAAATAGGCCTCGACCCCAAGACAAACCAGGCTAGTGAGGGCCACGCGGAAATAGGCCGCAGTCCCAAGACAAACCAGGCTAGTGAGGGCCACGCGGAAATAGGCCTCGCGGAAATAGGCCTCAATCCCAAGACAAACCAGGCTAGTGAGGGCCACGCGAAAATAGGCCTCAATCCCAAAGCAAACCAGGCCAGTGAGGACCACACCTTAAACTGAGCCTCAGCCCTAAGATGCGGAGCCGGGCCAGTGAAGGTCACCCCAATTCAATGTCCATGTGTATCAGTTGTGGGTATGGGGTGGGGGGGGGGGCTGACAACGAATAATGAACCTCAAAACCTCAGAACACCCCCGCCCCCACACACCCCCTCCAATTGCATCTACCTGTAAGAAAAAAAAACATGAATACATAGATGGAGTAATTTATGAGAGTTTGTCAGAAACGTATCGGACTGAGCGTCAGCCGTTTTTAGATACCTGTTTTGGAGAGGGAGTAGGTTATGGTGAGGGAAAAGATTAATAAATTATGCAGGTGTGTGTTGAAATTAAAATCTTGTTTTGAAAGGAAGATAGGGCGAGAAATTGTGGCAACATTTCCACCACACTTCGTGCTCCCTCAACTCTGTCCAATATTCCAACTCCTAGTCTCCGTAGCTGGCACGCACCTGTTGCTCTTTAATGATGCACAAAAGGGTGACACACACAGTAAATGAAAGGTGTAATGACAGTTACAGGAATCTGAGCCAGGCAGACTGCAAGCGAAACCTTTTTAATCATACATGTTTTGTTACTGATTTAACCGAATTAATCGATGAATCGGTTTCGAGTACCAGTAATTTCGGTCACCGATAATTTATTATTATTGTTATTATCATTATTCAATTATTTTATTTTTTATGCCAAGCAATGGCCTTTGCATAACTGTTTGTATAACTTAATTTCTTTCATCTTAACAGTATACATGGTTTGTTATGCTATAAATTGTTCTTGAATATGAACATTACGTGGTATAAATGAGAAAATGGCAAAGAAACGAATAAAGTTATCGCAGCCAACACAAGAAAATAAAATGTGTTTAAGTATGGATATTGTTCTTATAATTATTCACCATGCAGTGAGTAATTATCCAATTCATTGCTCACCCGACACTTGAAACTTGGGAGTCTTTGGAACGAGCAGCCCAGGATTAAGATGTTGTTTAAATCTCCTTTTTCTTGCCTGTTTAACATACTTTCATCACCATTAACGTTTTTGTGTCGAGCTCAGAAACAAGAGTGTCCACAGGCATTGTGAAAAGATTATCAAAGCACAGCCACATTCTTGTGTGTCTAAGAAACCTGTCTTTGAAGTTTCAAAACCATTCTGTCATTACCGTTCGAACATGCATTTTAAAATTTCTTATTGACTTATGAATTGATCCATTTTCCAAGAATCGGATTAGGATTTGCAAAAAAGACAAAAATACCCCTCATCTATAGAGTCGTTATGGCGTGCTAGACGACCACTTGAAAATCATAATTGAAAAATTTTGAAAGCTTTGGACTTAATTACAGATTTATCAATTTAACATCGATGGGTGAAAATATTTGCAAAACTGTGGTATAGCAGATTTAATGTCTAACTATGCCTCTGTTTCTGGCAGATTGCCGAAAAAAGTAGCAGGCCAGTAACGAGTAGTAGTAAGCGCATCCACGGATGTAACAGCGATTCGACAAAAAAACCTAGCAAGTGAAGTGAAGAAAAAACTTCTACAGCATCAGACTAATAATGCCATAACAAGTCGACCAGTGAAGCTGATTAGAGTCTCCCACCCCGTTTGGTCACAGAATACAGGTTATTTCAATTGAAAGGGTATTGGACTTTGGAGCGTACAAAATTTCAAAGCCGTAATGGCTTTTTTTTCACAAATTTTACAATTTTAAAGAACAAGATTGTCCATGGACAATGCCCCAGCTGACGAATGCTGATGTCAAGATATATGATATACAAGTATAACCTGTGACCCAAATTTCAAGACAGAAAGGGTGGCGTCAGTCAAGATTTTAATGGAAAAATGGTTTATCGCCAATTTTTGGCGAATCGCCAAAAAAGTAATAGCCACACGTGTTTCGGCCAATTTTTTTCGAATCGCAAAACAAAAAAGTAATAGCCAGGTGCATCTATACCACTACCTTCAATCAAAATTTTAGGACGTTTCCCTTTAAATCGTAGGAGAGACGTTTTCATAAAAGTTGGTTTTGGCTAATATTTCTACCAATTTTATTCGAATAACGAAAAAAAAAACGTAATAGCCAGGTGGGTACCAAAGCCTGCCACCTTCAATCAGAATTTCACTAATTTTCAATAATGTTTTTTTTTTTTTTTTTTTTTTTTTTTGCGAATCCACAAAAAGTTATAGCCAGATAGGTACTAATTTCCGGTTCCATAATTCAAAATTTTAAGACGGAAACATTATATTCCTAGCGTTGGTGACGATGTTAATAAAAATTGGTTCTTCGGCAATATTTCGACCAATTTTTGGCGCAAAGCAAAAGAAAAATAATAATATCCAGGTGGACACTTATGTGCACGTTTCCTTTGAAACCGTAGGAGGATATACATTTTGATTGCGTTTTGAGCAATACTTTTGCCATTTTTTGGCGAATTGTAAAAAAATTAATAGCCAGGTAGGTAGTAATATGTGCCACTGTTACATAAAATTACAAGGCAATAAGGTTATTTTCCTGGCGTTGGTTAACAGTTCTCAGAAAGAAATGCTTTTTCGCCAATACTTGGGCCAATTTTTTGCGAATCACAAAGAAAAGAAACAGAGAAGCAATAGCAAAGTAGGTTCGAATATCCGCTTCCCATATTCAAAATTTTAAGAAGGTAAGATTATATAACTGGCATTAGTTAGGATTTTGGTAAAAAGTTTGTTTTCCCCAATATTTCCCTCCAATTTTCCCGAATTACGAAAAACAGTTATAGCCGGGTAAGTATTAATGATGACTATCTTTATCCAAAATTGAAAGACAGCAATAGCCAATAAGGTAGTAGTGTCTGCTACTGCTACTTAAAATTACAATGGAATGATCTTACTTTTTGGCCAATCACCAAAAAAGAATAATGGACAGTAAGGTGATATTGTCTGTTATTTTTCCTTAAAATTTCAAGACAGTAAGACTATTTTCCTGGAGTTAAGATTTTACTTTTTTAAAGTTTGTCTCTAAAATTTAGCCAATTTTGGGCCAATCACAACATATTGTAACAGCCAGCTAGATATGTAGTGTCTGCTACTGTTACTTAAAATTATAATGCAATGATCTTATTTTCCTAAAAACACCGTATTGTTTAAAATAAGAATTCTGAAGCAAATACGAGACCAGATATTTTTGATAGGCTTTTCTGGAATGGACTACCGATAAACCAAATGTCTCACTTCAAATTTCAAGACAGCAAGATTACTTTCCTAGAAGTTGTCAAGATTTTACGAAGAAAATTTGGTTTTTCGCCAATTTTTGGCGAATCGCCAGATAGGTAATAGCCAGGTGCATACTTATGCACCCTACCTTCCACCAACATTTTAGAACGTTTCCACCAAAACCCTGGGAGGAGATACGTTTGAAAGAAATTTGGTTTTTGTCAATATTTCTGTCAAAAGAAAAATAATAGCAAGATAGGTACTTATGTCCGCTACCATCAACAAAAATTGCAAGACATTTAGGCTAAAACCTTAGGAGGAGATACGATTTTTTAACTTAAAAGCGTACATTCGTACATACTTTCAGCGACTGCTGTAGCCCTTGCTTCTAAAGAAGCAGGGGCTAAAAACGGAAAATCACGGCATGTTGGACAGCTCTGATATAACAATCACACCTTTTGTGACACTGACTCATAAGCAAGGTCAAAATTGCATGCTCCTGTATTATACATAAACCAAAAACTTACCGAAGTGGGGATGGAGTGCGAAAAAGAGGTCAAAATTTATAACGGTTTCCCGAGATAATATGTGACCTTTGCCCTAGAAAATGTAAGAAGCTACCGGAGAGGGGGTGGAGTCCAAAAATGAGGTTAAAATCGCTCTTTCTCTGACGGTTTCCGAAATAACACAGGTATAAAATAACTTATTTATAAACCTTAATAAATGTCTGCATCCTACATGAGACATCAGGAGTTTCCCCTAAACATCCATCTACTTACATACAGATCACGCAACCACTAGCAGTAGTTTTCCACAACTGGATTTACTTTTAAAAACGAAAAATTACTATTTAAGCTACTCAGGTTATTTGTCATAATGTTTGACAGAATGAAACGATTAGAAAACGTAATTCAATCGATACGGCTTGGACACTTCTGACCCAGTCTGGCCTCGTGATAAAGAACAGCGAGGCTGTGGAACCTTTTCCTACTGTACTGATAAATATTAAGGTCCTGAGACTTTGAAAATCTTTCAAATTATATGACAGGAATTCAAATGTAGTCCTATCTTCGTTTCTAGGGCCACCAAGAAATGAGGAGAGCATAGACTTCAAATCTTTTCAGATCATTCTTTTTTAAAACCCAGACTTCAAAAGTTAATCTATAGAACATCTTTTGTTGATGACAAAACCCGATAATGAATTTGATCTAGTTCTAGCTGTGCACTTGGAACCACTCTTCAACGACGTCACGCCCACTTAGCAGCACGTGTCCTTGGTTTGAAATGCCTGGAATCGGATTAGATACATACATGTACATGACGCCACCCACCATGGCATAGCCTCCGTCTTCGCACCAGAAAAATGAATAACAAATTCAATTGTGGATTTTGACAAATTTACAAAATCTGTTTAGTAAGGTGAGTAAAACTACGGGTAAAGCTTGTGCCGTTTATTTTGCATCGCTGTACGTGTCAACAAAATAACCTACATAACGAATAATGTACATTTACATTACTCCGTACCAAGTACGAAAGCGTTTGTCAACGGTTTTAATTTTACCACCAGCAGAGTCCAGATTCCTTCGCAAAAGCGAAACCAGCAAAAAGACGGTTCAATGAACTTTCTCTTCATCTGTCAAAAATCTTCAAACCATCGACGAAAAAAAAAAAGCAAAACAAAACAAACAAGACTGTCAAGTGACAGTGGCCCAGTTGAGGATTCAGTCTTGTGCCTCTTGGAAAATGGTACGACAGTCTGATCTGGTTGAATGTTTTTTTTATATTAAATTATGCTGAAATTATGAAAATTTCTGAATGTTTGTAATAAATGGGAAAAATACAGACACAGGAATTTTACTGCAATTTGTTATTAAATTCAAAAAGAAGTCAGATGTAAAAATTAAAATAAAGTCCTTTCTTTTATTACTTATCTTGGGCCTTGTTTCAAGTGAGTATAAAAATGTGCATACAGTTTTGGAACATCCTATCCAGAACACGGTACGATATTTGTCAAATAAAAATATATATGTAAAAACAGGAATTTTTCTCCAATTTGTTTTTGATATCAAAGAGAAGTAGAACTCCAAAATTTAAATAACGTCCTTTCTTATATGCACTTATCTCGAGCCTTTTGTTGCATACGATTACTTAAACGTGGATTCCTATCCATGGTGGTACTAGGCCAGCGTTTAATTAAAAATCGATAAATGATCGGGTGAGGTATATCCAGACCCTGAGTAGTCTACCCTGACAGGCGTACTTCAAATGCCCTGGTAAACTTCAGAGCGGGGGGTTCGTAAAAATATGTGGACCCTAATTAATTCTAATTTGCGTGGGAAAAATGAAAAGAGGCTATCGACCAGCCGAAAAATATCACATTTATCATATTTTCGGGTCATATAATTGCTTCCTGCACCTTTAAAAATAAAAATTACAACTTTCTTGCATTATGCTCAATATTACCTATTACCGCAAACCCGAAAAATATCATATTTATCATATTTTCGGGTAATACAAATGATTCCTGCACTTTTAAAGCGAAAATTACAACTTTCTTATATTATCGCCCAATGTTCCCTATTATCGTCCACCCGAAAAATATTATATTTATCATCTTTTCGGGTCCTAGAATTGTTTCCTGCACTTTTAAAGCGAAAATTACAACTTTCTTGCTTTATCGCCCAATATTCCCTGATATCGCCCACCCGAAAAATATCACAATTATCATATTTTCGGGTCACAGAACTGATTCCTGCACTTTTAAAGCGAGAATTACAACTTTCCTACATTATCGCAAAATGTTCCCTGATATCGCCCATCCAAAAAATATCATATTTATCATATTTTCGGGTCACAGAATTAATTCCTGTACTTTTAAAGCGAAAATTACAATTTCTTACATTGTCGCCCAATGTTCCCCATTATCGCCAACCAAAAATAATATCACATTTATCATATTTTCGGGTCATAGAATTGATTCCTGCACTTTTAAAGCGAAAATTACAACTTTCTTGCATTATCGCTCACCCGAAAAATATCACATTTATCATATTTTCGGGTCCTAGAATTGTTTCCTGCATTTTTAAAGCGAAAATTACAACTTTCTTATTTTATCGCCCAATGTTCCCTATTATCGACCATCCGAAAAATATCACATTTGTCATATTTTCGGGTCACAGAATTGATTCCTGCACTTTTAAAGCGAAAATTACAAATTTCTTGCATTATCGCCCAATGTTCCCTATTATCGCCCATCAAAAAAATATCATATTTATCATATTTTCGGGACATAGAATTGATCCCTGCACTTTTAAAGCGAAAATTACAACTCTCTTGCATTATCGACCAATATTCCCTATTATCGCCCATCCCAAAAATATCATATTTACCATATTATCGGGTCATAGAATTGATTCCTGCACTTTTAAAGCGAAAATTACAACTTTCTTAAATTATCGCCCAATATTCCCTATTATCGCCTACCCGAAAAATATCACATTTATCATATTTTCGGGTCATAGAATTGATTCCTGCACATTTAAAGCGAAAATTACAACTTTCTTGCATTATCGACGAATGTTCCCTATTATCGCCCAACCAAAAAATATCATAAAATATCATATTTTCGGGACATAGAATTGATCCCTGCACTTTTAAAGCGAAAATTATAACTTTCTTATTTTATCGCCCAATATTCCCCTATTATCACCCACCCGAAAAATATCACATCATATTTTCGGGTCATAGAATTGATTCCTGCACTTTTAAAGCGAAAATGACAACTTTCTTGCATTATCGCCCAATGTTCCCTATTATCGCCCACACGAAAAATATCATATTTATCATATTTTCGGGTCATAGAATTGATTATTGCACTTTTAAAGCGAAAATTACAACTTTCTTACATTATCGCCCAATGTTCCCTATTATCGCTCACCCGAAAAATATTATATTTATCATATTTTCGGGTCCTAGAATTGTTTCCTGCATTTTTAAAGCGAAAATTACAACTTTCTTGCAGTATCGCCCAATGTTCCCTATTATCGACCATCAGAAAAATATCACATTTATCATATTTTCGGGTCACAGAATTGATTCCTGCACTTTTAAAGCGAAAATTACAACTTTCTTACATTATCGCCCAATGTTCCCTATTATCGCCCATCCGAAAAATATCATATTTATCATATTTTCCGGTCATAGAATTGATTCCTGCACTTTTAAAGCGAAAATTACAAATTTCTTGCATTATCGCCCAATGTTCCCTATTATCGCCCATCAAAAAAATATCATATTTATCATATTTTCGGGACATAGAATTGATCCCTGCACTTTTAAAGCGAAAATTACAACTTTCTTGCATTATCGACCAATGTTCCCTATTATCGCCCATCCCAAAAATATCATATTTATCATATTATCGGGTCATAGAATTGATTCCTGCATTTTTAAAGCGAAAATTACAACTTTCTTACATTATCGCCCAATGTTCCCTATTATCGCCCACCCGAAAAATATTATATTTATCATATTTTCGGGTCCTAGAATTGTTTCCTGCACTTTTAAAGCGAAAATTACAACTTTCTTGCAGTATCGCCCAATATTCCCTATTATCGTCCATCCCAAAAATATCATATTTGTCATATTTTCGGGTCACAGAATTGATTCCTGCACTTTTAAAGCGAAAATTACAATTTTCTTACATTATCGCCCCATATTCCCTATTATCGCTCACAGGAAAAATATCACATTTTTCATATTTTCGGGTCACAGAATTGATTCCTGCACTTTTAAAGCGAAAATGACAATTTTCTTACATTATCGCCCAATATTCCCTATTATCGCTCACCCGAAAAATATCACATTTTTCATATTTTCGGGTCATAGAATTGATTCCTGCATTTTTTAAGCGACAATTACAACTTTCTTACATTATCGCCCAATGTTCCCTATTATCGCCCACCCGAAAAATACTATATTTATCCTATTTTCGGGTCCTAGATTTGTTTCCTGCACTTTTAAAGCGAAAATTACAATTTTCTTGCTTTATCGCCCAATATTCCCTGTTATCCCCCACCCGAAAAATATCATATTTATCATATTTTCGGGTCACAGAATTGATTCGTGACTTTTAAAGCGAAAATTACAACTTTCTTGCTTTATCGCCCAATGTTCCCTATTATCGCCCACTTGAAAATATCATAGAAATGACCCCCTGACAACAAAGTTACTGAAAAGCCCAACCAGAAGTACTTGCATGTAACATATTGTGCCCCTCTGCAAATTGAAACTTTGCTTTTTGAAGAAGAAAAATGGAAATTTCCAATTTTTTGAAAGCTGCAAACTTCGAAGCTCAGTAGATTCAAAAATAAGGCGAAATTCAAAAATTACAAATTAAAAAAAATTCCTAATGCAGAAGAAGGTTAAAAACTCGTGTTAAACATTTGGTACGAATCGGATAAAAAATAAAAAAGATATTCCACTTTAACTACTTTGTTAAGAAAAAAAATTGGAAATTTGCCAATTTTTAGAAGTTGCAAACTTTGAAGCTCAGTAGATTCAAAAATAAGGCGAAATTCAAAAATCGAAAAAAGTACTTTTTTTACCCCTTAGTCCTAGTTTCTTCACAAAAAATTTTGGAATCTTCCGATGAAAAATGAGGGACTAGATAGGTTTTTTCGTATTTTGCCCAAATTGGCAATAAAATCGCCAAAAATGGTTTAAACCAAAAAATAAAAAAATTTCCTAATGCAGTAAAGGGTTAGAAACTCGTGTTTAAAATTTGGTAAGAATCGGATAAAAAATAAAAAAGTTATTCCATTTTTAACGGTCGCGGGACGGACAGACGGACGGACGGACAGACGGACGGACGGACGTACGATATGTAGCTTATGTGGTAGTCGCTATGTGGTAGTCCAAAAATCCTGTAATTAAGTGGTAGTCCGTTTCATTATGTGGTAAAAAAATATTTTTACGTTTAAAAAATACTTATGTGGTACACTACCACATAACGTACTGTGTTATGTGGTACATACCACATAATGTCAGATTTATTTTATAGACTGCCTTATGTGGTAAATACCACATAATGTACTGTGTTATGTGGTACATACCACATAACTTCAGATTTATTTTAAAGACTGCCTTATGTGGTAAATACCACATAATGTAACGTTTATGTTTCCTATTGCTTATGTTATATACACCACATAGCATCCCATTTATGTTATAGATTACTTTATGTGATAAATACCACACAATGCTGTTTTTCTTATTGCTTTGGTGATCCATACCACAGGAAAATAAAGATAATCAAAGGTTGCTTTATGTCATGGAGCTTGGAGTTCATTGTTCCCAACTGTGCATACTATTTCGAAAGATATATTACAAAATCACTTCTTAGTGAATACTTTGCATGCTAGCTCCTGCAACCTATATTTGCTCAGTAATATGAGTCTCAAGTGATATTGCTTGATCTACAGTCCTTAACCTTATGTGTTAAAAAACCACATAATGCAAAGGACTCTATCCAATCTTATTTTAATAATTTAGTTATTGCTCTCTAAATAATTTCGATGCAACAAAATGCTTTTAATGCAACGCCTTTAGCAAAGGCACATGAAAAGTTCGAAGTATCCTACTTCAAAACTGGCGCCTAAATAACGTGTAAAATAATGATATTTTTTTTTTGTGCATTGGGTCATAGCTTATGTAATGCTTTCCATACTTCAAAGAACGGGTATATTTAGATACTACTTTGGCTAGTTTATTTCAAAACATGTATTAAAATACACATAAGATATATCTGCAACATAAAACCTGAGACACTTAAGACTCTCCGTATTCTATTAATTCCAAAGGTATATCACAAAATCACTTCTAAAGGAAGAAACAATTTGAGTGCTAGTTTCCGTTACCTAAATTCGACCAGTACCAGGAGTCTCAAGTGTTTCGATGACTGTACATCTTAACTAGCCTTAAAATACTTAAGCAGAAAAGCAGACTTTCGGTGTACTGTCGTCAAAGGCATCATACTTACTCAATGCCTTATATCATCACTCGGTACACCTAGTCAAACAATTCAACAAAGTGAAAAGGCCTGCTAAATAAATAAAAGTAAGACCTCTAAAAAGACAATCCTTAAATACATTATAAGTTTCAACAACCGCAAAAATAACATGTAGTTCATGATATTACTTGATCCACAGTCCTTAACCTTATGTGGTTACAAACCACATAATGCAAAGGATCCTATCAAATCTTTAAAATTCAGTTCGAGCTCTCGAAATAATATCTATTTTCCAAAGATATATAACAAATCACTTCTTAGTGAAGAAATACTTTGCATGCTAGCTCCTGCTGCTTATATTTGCTCAGTAATATGAGTCTCAAGTTATATTGCTTGATCTACAGTCCTTAACCTTATGTGGTAACAAACGACATAATGCAAAGGACCCTATCCAATCTTTTTTTAATAATTTAGTTATTGCTCTCTAAATAATTTCGATGCAATGAAATGCCTTTAATGCAACGCCTTTAGCGAAGGCACATGAAAAGTTCGAAGTATCCTACTTCAATACTGGCGCCTAAACAAAGTGTAAAATAATTACTTTTGTGTACTGGATCATAGCTGTACTGCTTCCGATACTTCAAAGAACGGGCATATTTGGATACTGCTTTGGCTAGTTTATTTCAAAACATGTATTTTCGGTGTACTGTCGTCAAAGGCATCATACTTATTCCAATGCCTTATATCATCAGTCTGGGGTACACCTAGTCAAACAATTCAACAAAATCAAAAGACTTGTCTAAATAAATCAAGTAATACCTCCATAAAGATAATCCTTAAATATATTTTAAGTTTCAAAAATCGCAAAAAATGTTTAACATGTAGTTCATGATATTACTTGATCCACAGTCCTTAACCTTATGTGGTAGCAAACCACACAATGCAAAGGATCCTATCAAATCTTTAAAATTTAGTTCGAGCTCTGGAAATAATATCTATTATTTCCAAAGATATATTACAAAATCACTTCTTAGTGAAGAAATACTTTGCATGCTATCTAGTGCTGCCTATATTTGCTCAGTAATAGGAGTCTCAAGTAATATTGCTTGATCTACAGTTCTTAACCTTATGTGGTAACAAACCACATAATGCAAATGACCCTATCCAGTCTTTTTTAAAATTCAGTCATAGCTCTCTTAATAATTTCGATGCAATGAAATACCTTTAATGCAACGTATTTAGCGAAGGAACATCAGAAGTTTGAAGTATGCTACTTCAATACTGGTGCCTAAATAAAGTGTAAAATAATGACATTACTCCTTTGTATTTTGTCATAGCTTATGTAATGCTTCCGATACTTCAAAGAAGAAACAATTTGAGTGCTAGATGCTGTTACCTAAAATCGCTCAGTACCATGAGTCTCAAGTGTTTCGATGACTGTGCATCTTAACTAGCCTTAAAATACTCAAGTAGAAAAGCAGACTTTCGGTGTACTGTCGTCAAAGGCATCATACTTATTCCAGTGCCTTATATCATCAGTCAGGGGTACACCTAGTCAAACAATTCAACAAAATCAAAAGGCTTGTCTAAACAAATCAACTTATACTTCAAAAATACCTCCTTAAATACATTTTAAGTTTCAAAAATCGCAAAAAAGTTTAACATGTAGTTCATGATATTACTTGATCCACAGTCCTTAACCTTATGTGGTAACAAACCACATAATGCAAAGGACCCTATCAAATCTTTACAATTCACTTCGAGCTCTCGAAATAATATCTATTATTTCCAAAGATATATTACAAAATCACTTCTTAGTGAAGAAATACTTTGCATCCTAGCTTCTGCTACCTATATTTGCTCAGTAGTAGGAGTTTCAGCTGATGATATTGCTTGATCAACAGTCCTTAACCTTATGTGGTAACAAAGCAGACAATTCAAAGGACCCTATCCAATCTTTTTAAAATAATTTAGTTATAGCTCTCTAAATAATTTCGATACACTGAAATGCCTTTAATGCAACGCCTTTAGCGAAGGCACATGAAAAGTTCGAAGTATCCTTCTTCAATACTGGCGCCTAAACAAAGTGTAAAATAATGATATAACTTTTGTGTATTGGGTCATAGCTTATGTAATGCTTCCAATACTTCAAAGAACGGATATATTTGGATTGTATTGTATTGTTCTTTGGATCCCTTTCAACTGCTATGGTCATGTCGGGATCCCCCTGCCACATTATACTGAAATGGGGCATTCCACCCCTCCTTCTAACCCTTACATGTGGAGTGCCTCACAGGGTAGCAAGGAGGAGTCCCAATTTTAAAGTCTTAGGTATGAACCGACCAGGGTTTGAACCTACGATCTTCCAGTCTCGAGGCGGGCACTCTAACCACTAGGCCACCGAGGCTGGTCTGTATATTTTGATACTACTTTGGCTAGTTTATTACAAAACATGTATTAAAATACACATAAGATATATCTGCAACCTAAACCGTGAGACACTTAAGACTCTCTGCATTCTATTAATTCCAAAGATGTATCACAAAATCACTTCTAAAGGAAGAAACAATTTGAGTGCTAGATGCTGTTACCTAAAATCGCTCAGTAACATGAGTCTCAAGTGTTTCGATGACTGTGCATCTTAACTAGCCTTAAAATACTCAAGTAGAAAAGCCGACTTTCGGTGTACTGTCGTCAAAGGCATCATACTTATTCCAATGCCTTATATCATCAGTCTGGGGTACACCTAGTCAAACAATTCAACAAAATCAAAAGGCTTGTCTAAATAAATCAAGTAATACCTCCATAAAGATAATCCTTAAATATATTTTAAGCTACAAAAATCGCAAAAAATGTTTAACATGTAGTTCATGATATTACTTGATCCACAGTCCTTAACCTTATGTGGTAGCAAACCACATAATGCAAAGGATCCTATCAAATCTTTAAAATTCAGTTCGAGCTCTGGAAATAATATCTATTATTTCCAAAGATATATTACAAAATCACTTCTTAGTGAAGAAATACTTTGCATGCTATCTAGTGCTGCCTATATTTGCTCAGTAATAGGAGTCTCAAGTAATATTGCTTGATCTACAGTCCTTAACCTTATGTGGTAACAAACCACATAATGCAAATGACCCTATCCAGTCTTTTTTAAAATTCAGTTATAGCTCTCTAAATAATTTCGATGCAATGAAATACCTTTAATGCAACGTATTTAGCGAAGGAACATCATAAGTTTGAAGTATGCTACTTCAATACTGGTGCCTAAACAAAGTGTAAAATAATGACATTACTCCTTTGTATTTTGTCATAGCTTATGTAATGCTTCCGATACTTCAAAGAAGAAACAATTTGACTGCTAGATGCTGTTACCTAAAATCGCTCAGTACCAGGAGTCTCAAGTGTTTCGATGACTGTGCATCTTAACTAGCCTTAAAATACTTAAGTAGACAAGTTTGTCCAAGGACAAAGTCCCAGCTTACGAAAGCAATAAGACCCATTCCAGCGTGCATGAGCGAAGGAATTTCCCTGAAATATCGGGCTTCAAAAGATGAGACGGCAAAGAGCTAGCTCAATAATTAATTTAGCACCGGACCAGAACATAGACCGATAAATGCATACAAAGATTTCTTTACGTGAAAAATGGGGAACAGATTTTTTGTATCTCTGGTAGACTGGATAGTCTGCCATAGATACCTTCAAACAACGCTCGCACTTCGGACCAGTGCGCATATTTATGTAACTTGCCTCGATGAGCGGTTCTTATTCAGACAAGTACGCATGTTTATTTAATTTGCGTTGATGCGCGGCTCTCATTTTGGAACCGTGCACATGTTCATTTAACTTAATAAAGATTAATGCGCGGTTCTTATTCCAGACCAATGCGCATGTTTATTTTACTTTCGTTGATGAGAGGTACTTATTTTGGACAAGTGCACAAGTTTCATTAAGTTGTCTTGATGCACGGTTCGCATTTCGGAAGAGTTTGCATGTTTATCTAACTTGCACGGTGCGCATGTTTATTTAACTTGCGTTGACGCGCGGTTCGAATATCGGACCAGTGTGCATGTTTATTTAACTTGCATTGATGCGCGGTGCTTATTCTGGACCAGTACAAATGTTTATTTAACTTGCGTTGGAGCGTGGTTCACATTTCGAACCACTCCACACGTTTATTTAGGTGGCGTTGATGCGCGGTTCGAATTTCGGACCAGTGCGCATGTTTATTTAACTTGCGTTGATGCGCGGTGCTTATTTTGGACCAGTGCACATGTTTATTTAACTTGCGTTGATGTGCGGTTGGCATTTCGGACCAGCGCCCATGTTTTTCTATCTTATGTTGATGTGCGGTTCTTATTTCGGATCAGTGCGCATGTTTATTTACCTTGTGTTGATGTGCGGTTCTTCTTTCGGATCAATGCGCATGTTTATTTACTTGTGTTGATGTGCGGTTCTTATTACGAATCAGTGCGCATGTTTATTTTACTTGTGTTGATGAGCGGTACTTATTTTGGACAAGTGTACAAGTTTCCTTAGGTTGCCTTGATGCGCGGTTGGCATTTCGGAAGAGTTTGCATGTTTATCTATCTTGCGTTGATGCACGGTGCTTATTTTGGACGTGTGCATATGTTAATCTAACTTGCGTTGGTGCGCGATTTGCATTTTGGACCAGTGCGCATGTTTATTCAACTTGCGTTGATGAGCAGTTCGAATTTCGGACCAGTGCGCATGTTTATTTAACTTGCGTTGATGCGCGGTGCTTATTTTGGACCAGTGCAAATATTTATTTAACTTCCGTTGGCGCGAGGTTCGCATTTCGAACCAATGCGCATGTTTATTTTAACGTGTGTCGATGTGCGGTTCTTATTTCAGGCCAATGCGCATATTTCTTTAATTTGAGTTGATGCGCGGTTCTTATTCTGGACCAGTGCGCATATTTATTTAACTTGTGTTGGTGCTCGGTACTTATTTTAGATCAGTGCAAATGTGTATTTAACTTGCGCTGAGGAGCGGTTCGGAATTCGGACCAGTGTACCTGTTTCTTTAGGTTGCGTTCATGCGAGGTTCGCATTTCGGACCAGTGCGTAGGTTCACTTAACTTGCGTTGACACGCGAATTGCATTTCGGACCAGAACGCATGTTTATTTCAGTCCCAGCGATGCCCAACTCTTATGTCTATTCAACTTGCGTTGATTCGTGGTTCTTTCTTCGGACCACTGCGAATGTTTATTTAGCTTGCGTTGATGCGAGGTTCTCATTTCAGACCACTGCGCATGTCTATTCAACTTTCGCCAATGTGTGGTTCTTTTTTTCGGACAAGTGCACATGTTTGTTTAACTTGCGTTGATGTGCGGTGCTTATTTTGGACCGGATCGCATGTTTATTTAACATCCGTCGATGCACGGTTCGCATTTCCGACCATTGCCCATGTTTATTTAACTTGCGTTGATGCGTGGTTCTCATTTCAGACCAGTGCGCATGTTTCTTTGGGTTGCGCTGATGCGCGGTTCTTTTTTTCGGACCAATGTGCATATTTATTTAACTTGCGTTGATGCGCGGTTCGCATTTCGGACCAGTGCGCATGTTTCTTTAGGTTGCGTTGATGCTCGATCCGCATTTCAGACCACTGCGCATGTCTATTCAATTTGCGTCGACGCGTAGTTCTTTTTTTCGGACCATTGCGCATGTTTATTTAACTTGCGTTGATGCGCGGTGCTTATTTTGGACCAGTTTGCATGTTTATCTTCCGTCAATGGTTCACATTTCGGACCAATGCGAATGTTTATTTAACTTGCGTCGATGTGCGGTTGTTAAATCTGACTACTGCGCAAGTTCATTTAACTTGCGTTTATGCGCTGCAGGAGAAGATTCATTTATTTTTTTTTTTAAATTCCGAAAAAAATTCAAAAGTTTTCCAATTCACTCAAAGAGCACAAGCCGTATGCATGACCCCCTTAAGTCGGCTTGTATCAAAAATAAATGAAATCTGATAAAAACAGTAGGAGGAAATGCATTTTGAAGTCTTTTTATTCAAAAATTCCCCAAAAATTGTGATCGACTCGAAAAGCACAGGCCGTATTCACGACACCCTAAGCATGCCTCAGCCCCAAAATAAATGATGTATGATCAAAACTGCAGGAGAAGATGCATTTTGAGGTATTTTCATCAAAAATTCCCTATCGAAATCAAGAATTCCCAAGTCGAGTCAAATAGCACAAGCCGTATGCCCGACCCACCTAAGGATGCCTCATACCAAAAATAAATGAAATCGGATTAAAACTGTAGGAGAAAATGCATTTGAAGTTTTTTTTCAAAAATTCCCTAAAAATACAGAAATTATCGGATCGAGTAAAAAGCGCACGCCGTATGCTCAACCCCTTAGGGATGCCTCAAACCAAAAAAAAAAAAAAAAAAAAAAAAAAAAAAAAAAAAAAAAGAAGGGAGAGAAAGATCAAAACTGTAGGGGAAAATGCATTTTGAAGTTTTTTTTTTTTCAAAAACTCCCTAAAAATACAAAAATTGTCCGATCGACTAAAAAGCACGAGCCGTATGCACGACCTTTTAGGGTCATCGGATCTTTGAGAGGTTTCGGATTAAAAATGTAGGACGAGATACATTTTAAATTTTTTTTTCTTCAAAAATTCCCCAAAAATTCAAAAATCACCCGATCGACTAAAAAAGCACAAGCCGTATGCACGACTCCTTACGGATGCCTCAAACCAAAAATAAATGACATCGAATCAAAATTGTAGGAGTAGATGCATTTTGAATTATTTTCTAAATTTTTGCTTAAAAAATTCCCCAAAAATACAAAAATTGCCCGATCGACTAAAAAAGCACAAGCCGTATGCACGACCCTTTAGGGGTGCCTCATACCAAAAATAAATCACAGCCGGTCAAAAATGTAGGAGGAGATACATTTGAAATTTTTTTCATTAAAAATTCGCCAAAAATTCAAAAATCACCCGGCCGACTAGAAAAGCACAAGCCGTATGCACGACCCCTTAGGGATGCCTCACACCAAAAATAAATGACATCGAATCAAAATTGTAGGAGAAGATGCATTTTGAATTATTTTCGAAATTTTTGCTTAAAAAATTCCCCAAAAATACAAAAATTGCCCGATCGACTAAAAAAGCACAAGCCGTATGCACGACACTTTAGGGGTGCCTCATACCAAAAATAAATTACATCCGGTCAAAAATGTAGGAGGAGATACATTTTAAAATTTTTTCTTTAAAAATTCGCCAAAAATTCAAAAATCACCCGATCGACTAGAAATGCACAAGCCGTATGCACGACCCCTTAGGGATGCCTCACACCAAAAATAAATGACATCGGATCAAAATTGTAGGAGGAGATGCATTTTGAACCAAAGTTTACTAAATAAACAACTAACTAACTAACTGACTAACTAACGGACACCGCCCGCAAACCGATAGGAATACCCCAGCTTACGTGTAACGTAAGCTGGGCTAAAAAGCAGACTTTCGGTGTACTGTCGTCAAAGGCATCATACTTATTCCAGTGCCTTATATCATCAGTCAGGGGTACACCTAGTCAAACAATTCAACAAAATCAAAAGGCTTGTCTAAACAAATCAACTAATACTTCAAAAAATACCTTCTTAAATACATTTTAAGTTTCAAAAATCGCAAAAAAGTTTAACATGTAGTTCATGACATTACTTGATCCACAGTCCTTAACCTTATGTGGTAACAAACCACATAATGCAAAGGACCCTATCAAATCTTTACAATTCAGTTCGAGCTCTCGAAATAATATCTATTATTTCCAAAGATATATTACAAAATCACTTCTTAGTGAAGAAATACTTTGCATCCTAGCTTCCGCTAACTATATTTGCTCAGTAGTAGGAGTTTCAGCTGATGATATTGCTTGATCAACAGTCCTTAACCTTATGTGGTAACAAAGCACACAATTCAAAGGACCCTATCCAATCTTTTTAAAATAATTTAGTTATAGCTCTCTAAATAATTTCGATACACTGAAATGCCTTTAATGCAATGCCTTTAGCGAAGGCACATGAAAAGTTCGAAGTATCCCTCTTCAATACTGGCGCCTAAACAAAGTGTAAAGTAATGATATTACTTTTGTGTATTGGGTCATAGCTTATGTAATGCTTCCAATACTTCAAAGAACGGGTATATTTGGATTGTATTGTATTGTTCTTTAGATCCCTTTCAACTGCTATGGTCATGTCGGGATCCCCCTGCCACATTATATTGAAATGGGGCATTCCACCCTTCCTTCTAACCCTTACATGTGGAGTGCCTCACAGGGTAGCAAGGAGGAGTCCCAATTTTAAAGTCTTAGGTATGAACCGACCAGGGTTTGAACCTACGATCTTCCAGTCTCGAGGCGGGCACTCTAACTACTAGGCCACCGAGGCTGGTCTGTATATTTGGATACTACTTTGGCTAGTTTATTACAAAACATGTATTAAAATACTCATAAGATATATCTCCAACCTAAACCGTGAGACACTTAAGACTCTCTGCATTCTATTAATTCCAAAGATGTATCACAAAATCACTTCTAAAGGAAGAAACAACTTGTAGAAAAGCCGACTTTCGGTGTACTGTCGTCAAAGGCATCATACTTATTCCAATGCCTTATATCATCAGTCAGGGGTACACCTAGTCAAACAAGTCAACAAAATCAAAAGACTTGTCTAAATAAATCAAGTAATACCTCCATAAAGATAATCCTTAAATATATTTTAAGTTTCAAAAATCGCAAAAAAATGTTTAACATGTAGTTCATGATATTACTTGATCCACAGTCCTTAACCTTATGTGGTAGCAAACCACATAATGCAAAGGATCCTATCAAATCTTTAAAATTCAGTTCGAGCTCTGGAAATAATATTTATTATTTCCAAAGATATATTACAAAATCACTTCTTAGTGAAGAAATACTTTGCATGCTATCTAGTGCTGCCTATATTTGCTCAGTAATAGGAGTCTCAAGTAATATTGCTTGATCTACAGTCCTTAACCTTATGTGGTAACAAACCACATAATGCAAATGACCCTATCCAGTCTTTTTTAAAATTCAGTTATAGCTCTCTAAATAATTTCGATGCAATGAAATACCTTTAATGCAACGTATTTAGCGAAGGAACATCATAAGTTTGAAGTATGCTACTTCAATACTGGTGCCTAAATAAAGTGTAAAATAATGACATTACTCCTTTGTATTTGTCATAGCTTATGTAATGCTTCCGATACTTCAAAGAAGAAACAATTTGACTGCTAGATGCTGTTACCTAAAATCGCTCAGTACCAGGAGTCTCAAGTGTTTCGATGACTGTGCATCTTAACTAGCCTTAAAATACTTAAGTAGAAAAGCAGACTTTCGGTGTACTGTCGTCAAAGGCATCATACTTATTCCAATGCCTTATATCATCAGTCAGGGGTACACCTAGTCAAACAATTCAACAAAATCAAAAGGCTTGTCTAAACAAATCAACTAATACTTCAAAAAATACCTTCTTAAATACATTTTAAGTTTCAAAAATCGCAAAAAAGTTTAACATGTAGTTCATGACATTATTTGATCCACAGTCCTTAACCTTATGTGGTAACAAACCACATAATGCAAAGGACCCTATCAAATCTTTACAATTCAGTTCGAGCTCTCGAAATAATATCTATTATTTCCAAAGATATATTACAACATTACTTCTTAGTGAAGAAATACTTTGCATCCTGGCTTCTGCTACCTATATTTGCTCAGTAATAGGAGTTTCAGGTGATGATATTGCTTGATCAACAGTTCTTAACCTTATGTGGTAACAAACCACATAATGCAAAGGACCCTATCCAATATTTTTAGGTAACTGAGTTATATCTCTCTAAACGATGTCGATGTAATAAAAGTCCTTTTAATGCAGTGTTTTCATGTGTTGGTGTGTTGTAAATACAGCATATATAGCTTACGTATTTTGCGCGGTTTGATAGTGTTTTTAAGCTTTTCCGAAGAACCCTTTCCTGCTTCGCAAATTACAAAGGACATTCTTTAGTGCCTTCGCAAATTACAAAGGGTATTCTTTAGTGACTTTATAGTAACTACCACAGTGTGCAACGGACTCTTGGTTCTTTGTGTTATGTGGTGCGTACTAGACGTAGGTTGTGTAGTAGATTGTACGCCCAAGTATACATTATGTGGTAGGTGCGACTAAGTCAGATCCGTTTTTTTGTCCGTCCTAGGTGGCGCCACTTTACGGTGGCGTCCGTACTGCCGTCCTTTTGCCTTAAGTGGTATCCGTGAGCTATGTGGTACCTCTGTACGCCCAAATGGAACTTAAGTGGTAACCACATAATGTGTACCACATAAGTCGCATCTACCACATAATGTATACTTGGGCGTACAATCTACCACATAACCTACGTCTAGTACGCACGGACAGACGGACAGACGGACGGACGGACGACACTTGCCCCCATCTGTATAGCCCTGTTGGCTGAAAAGCCAACTGGGCTAAAAACTACCTTTCTACTTGTTCCAATCGCAAGAGTGCATATCGCATATTTCGTCAAAGTAATGGACGATAAGTTAGCTCTACTCTACCAAAACAAAGAAACACGCTACGCACTAGGTGGTTGTTGATTCATATCACCAGAGACAGCCCAAAAAGGACGAGAAACGCCCTACGAATTAAAGGATAAACCGGACTATGCGTGGACTGACGACTGTCTGTTCCCGTATTATGTAACGAAATCATTTCACTTGGAAAACGTTTTCCCCATTTTGTATCAATTTGAAACAGCATAAAAAATGTGTGGAGGCAGTTGAGCTCTTATACAAAGAATCAATACACGGAAATGACGTAATCTTAAACCGGAGCAGCCATCTTGGTAGTTTTATGTTCAGACGGCCGAACAGCAGTTATATTTTCACCAATAAAACGGAACAAGTGGTGGTGCTTGGCGCATTATTTGAGACAATTCTTTGTGATTTCAACAACATAAAATTAAAACAGGTTTTCTATGAAAACGCCTCTTGGTTCAATAGCTTTTGACTGGAAATAATGTCATACGTGCCGTGCAATCTGGGCTTTTCAAATAACTGGTTTAACTGTTTAACTGTCCCAAAAAAATTAACAGAAAACAAATTAATGTATAAATAAATATCGACAGTCTGCAGTATTTTGGCAACATTATAAATGCATTAGACGACTTGAAATTAGTTACCATATGTAATGTAAACGAAGAAAAATCACACTGGTAATGGGCAAAACGTTACACAATACTCTGATGATCTCGGTGACCTTACAAACACTCGTGCAATCTTTGTGACGTTATAAACGCTTGGAGTAATCTTGGTGATGTTGTAAACCACTCGGGTAATCTTGATGACGTTAAAAACACTTGGGTAATCTTGGTGACGTCAGCAAACACTCGGATAATTTTGGTGAAGTTATAAAACACTCGGGTAATTTGGGACTTGAATAATTCTTGTTATTACAAACTTATCAAACAGCAGTCTTGAAAATCCCCCAAAACTAGCCCACGCCTGACAGCAATACGCCAGCGTGTTGCAGGGAATCTGTGTCAACAAGGATTTCATGAAATCTCTAGGGAATTCGTATAGCGGCTGAAAAATTCAAAATCTGAATTTTAACTGACAATTTAGGTGTCCTTAAGTGAACTGTAAGGAGTAACATAAGAGCTTTAGAATATTTTATGTTCAAAGGAATTAATTTCCAAAGCACGAATGTAAAATTGTCACTGTTCATCCATAATGGAACTGCAGTCATCGACGCGCTTTCCCAGGAGTCTCCCGCTAATATTTTGGATGCTGATGACGCAATGCATATACCGGACATTGTTGTATCGTAATTTTTTTTCTTGAAAATGGATAACCTCACAGGTTAATTCCTCATCACACATATTCCCGGGGGATTGCTCGAAATCAATGATTACACACGCATCCTCTACTACGTGGAGAAACGACCCACCAGATTTGGGTACTTCTCTTTAATACTACAACACCTCAACCTACACGTGTTGATTGGTCAACGTTCAGGACCTTTCCTCATAAAAAGAGGTGCGAGGAAGGGAGGAGGGGGGGGGGGGGCTAGATATAATCATGGCTACCAAGTTTGCCAATCTCTCTGAATGAAGACTCATTCAGTAAATATTGTTATTTAATTTTCATACGTGCAAATTGTATGTTCTTGAAATAAATTAAACGAATATGTAATAGTAATGGACTTCTTCCAATCACATGAGCAAAATGTGTACTCGCTGAAATTAACATCACTTACCCCTTAATCCCCCTCCAATCCTCACCGGATAAATGTGTTAGTAAAGGCACTACTAGCACTTCAGAAGTGTGAAAACGTTACAAAAAGTTCAAAAAATATCTGCAGGACAAAACGATCATTCATTTGTCCAAAACTGCAATATTAAATAACATTATACACAGCAGCAACGCTCGTACCTACAGTTTAAATACGTATTACATTGTAGCTGATGTTAATACTGTTTCGTACCTGCACGTTTTACCCTGTATTCGTACCTCTGGTTGTTTATAAGAAACTAAAACAGCCCGTTGAGTCAGTTTCATTAAACAGAGCTGAATATTCGAATAATTTTTCATTGGGGAGCGTCGCTAAAAACCGACTCGCTTGCTGATCACGATACCTCCGATTGTAGATAACACTCAGCACAAATTCCTCAGAAACGCGATAACAGATAGGAGCCATCCAATTAAATTTCTTGGAACTTAATTTCCTCAGTGTACTCGTTATGGCGTCAAACCGATTGCTTGGTCCTTGCACGAGAGTTGTGTCCTGTTGTATTGGGATATTTTCGAATGACACCCCGTAAATGTTTCCTGAATCTGACAGCTGGTTAAATTCAGTGCCTGAGCGACTGTTCACAGGGGCCGATGCCGCTCTCGGTGGTTCAGCGACGCTGTCCTCTCCTCGGGGAGTCTGAGCCGGAGCGCCACGATCGGACCTTACACGGCCACGCGCTGCCGTGCCTCCATGGCTTGCGTCACTTCTCTGCAACGTTTCCGTCGCGTTGGCAGCGAGTAGAAAGTTCTGCCTGTGCTCAATGAGCTGCGCGAAGTAGTACAGCTGATTGGCTGTGGACTGGAACATGGATGACGTCACAGAAAGGGGTTCTGTAGTCATGGAGCCTTGTACGGAGCTCTCCGCGGACCCTGAGCCACGCCAACAACACACACAATTCATTAATCGCACACATATTTACACTTACATTCCATAACCCACGAAGCACCAAACAACGCAGCACATATAACAACCAAATTTAATGTTCTCCGATCTGTACGGAGGGCTGAGGTGTCAACCTCAGGCTGTACCAGCAGCAAATTTGTAGGCAAACATCAAAACCAAACATTTTTTTGAAAAATGGATAAAATCGTCGACAGTCTGTGAAGCTAGTACTTCAAAGGTATATTAACACTTTCGTTATCTAACATCTCATATAATTCATTTGCATATGATTGCATCAATAGACTCAATATAGGGAGAAATAGTATAGGAGATGAAAATTTACATAAACCGTGACATTTACCGTTTAATAATCCACACAAAAGTTCAGATATTTTGTGGGAGTTACATGTAAACAGAACGTTACCTTGTAGACTTGGCTCCAACGTACTATTAGCTGTCTCTTCGTTATCTTTATCGTTATCTTTATCTAACACGCCTCTTCCGTGGCTGGTCATAGCTGATAGGAGCGGTTCGCTCACCACCATTTTCAGGTTCTGCTCTGTATGCTGGTGTTCCACTTGCGAAGGAGATTGCCTCGAGTTCCTGCCTAATATGGGGCTGTACCAACCCAGGCCGGGGCCTATGTGCTCATCTTCTGAGTTGCCATAGGATCCAGAACTGCCAATCATCACAGACAGATTGAGCTCTTAACCATCAAATACAACCTATCAATACATTATTTACTACTGAACAAAATGAAAGACATTAAAGGCACTTCTACCCAGAGGCATCATTAATCATAAGATCGCTCCTCGACCCTCCTCCCAACCTCCCCTACCCGCCCCCCCCCCCCCCCCCCTCCATGACAAAAAAAGCAAACAAACAAACAAAATACGGAACACAACATAAACCAAAAACGGGACTTTAAAACATCAGAAAACATCGTCATTAACTATCTAGACAAGCGCTGACCCAGCAGCTGCAAGTAAGAAGTGCACTTTTGAGGTAGGGCTGTTTCACTTACCTGCACATAGCCCTTCCCTGTAGCTGTAGGCCAGCCAAGTTTGGGGCAGACAGTTTATAGGAGAGGCTCGGTGTACTGAGGCACACGATTGGAGGATAGTCGTCACATGACCGGAATATGACGCTGTTATTCGCGCTTGATATACTCTGCCAGTCCATAACCTGCTGAAAATCAGACATCGGCTAGAAAAAGCGCAACTCTCTTAGTACTGGTGGTTCAAAAACGCCAGAGCGGTTAAAATACAGCCTGGTTACATAGTGAAGTAAAGCATTTTAACTGCGTTGTCGTTTATAGCGGTATATCACGGAGTACATGACTGCGTATATCACGGAGTACATGACTGAGTATGTCACGGAGTACATGACTGAGTATATCACGGAGTACATGACTGAGTATATCACGGAGTACATGACTGAGTATAACACGGAGTACATGACTCAGTATATCACGGAGTACATGACTCAGTATATCACGGAGTACATGACTCAGTATATCACGGAGTACATGACTGAGTATATCACGGAGTACATGACTGAGTATAACACGGAGTACATGGCTGAGTATATCACGGAGTACATGACTGAGTATATCGACGAGTACATGACTGGGTATATCACCGAGTACATGACTGAGTATATCACAGAGTATATGACTGAGTATATCACGGAGTACATGACTGAGTGCTTGCCTTTATGGCAGTCGCGTCGAGTAGGGACTGTGCGAGTATTTTAGCCTCGTGTAGATGCGCGGCATCGGCTAGGAGCGTTTCATTGACGTCACTTCCCACTGAAATGCAACAGCTATTGCGTTACCTCAGATGTAGGAGCGAAGTTTGTACTGTGCGTTAGACTCGGGGGTTTTCGAAGCCAACAATCAATTGAAGGGGTCCATGCATAAATCTGATAACTGCAGTTATCAGCAATGGAGAAAAACGCTTTTAAAGTTTGAAATTTTAGTAGGTTTTTCCGACAGCATTTTCCTAAAAAATGCCCACTTCTAATCGGTTTTGAGGTGTAAGACTTATATATGTGATAGAACAGAGGCCAAGAAATACCGTGGTGGTAATAGTGCATTTTCCTGATAAGTGGAGTTATCAAGTTTATGCATGGACCCCTTCAATTATAAACCTTAAAATAAAATCTTGTACTATTCTAGTAGCCTTATACTGTCAACCTAATGGACTTTTACTTTGCAATTAAAAAGCTGGTGCGCCAAAAACTCTGGGTGGTGTCACATATTTAATGCGCAGGGAAATGTGGTGGTCGTAGCAGAAAGTCTGCAACTTTTGCATCTGTAGTTCTTTTATTCTACCTGTAAAGTCTTCCTTCGCTTGTGTACGGGTGACCTCTATAGGTCGATCTCTATCTCGTTCATCCGCACTGCGCACTTGCTCATCCCCATTGACAATAGTATCGGTGGAATCTATATAAAAAATATTGAACAGATAATGATAATCAGAAATTATGGTTTGCGGTGGGGGGTGGGGAGGGGGAGGGAGGGCACTCAAAGCAAACGGATTTTACCCTCACTATAAAAACTAAAGCGACCAGTGCACACAAAACATAAGAGCACAGGTCTATATCAAGCACTTTCAACTGACACCAATAATTCTTCAATAGCAATTTTCCATTTTTTTCTCTTTTTTAACTGAACTAAAAGATTAATTTCAGTAAACATAATGATCATTCATGTCAAAAATTCAAAACTAAACCCCGAACGGCCAGTGCTCACCAACAACAGCGTACCCGAACATGTCAAAAACCTTTATTAGCCAGCCGTTGCCTCTTTGCAAACAAAGTACCTGTGTCCGCTTCGCCCACTGGTGCTTCAAACCAGTGAGTCAGTATCCACGTAACTAGGTCAAGACCAGAAAACCACTTCCGCTGTTTATGTAGGTCACTGCACATGCGTTGTAGGTAAGCCAGTGCCACTTTTTCTTCATCTCTCAATCCGGCAATTTCTTCCTAATATACAGAATATCTATAATCACGAACAATTACAATTTGTGTTTAAAACGGGGTTTGGTCAAATCAACCCTCGACCAACTCAACCTTCTGCCAACTCAACCCATTTTAGTCAAGTCAACCCACCTATGTTTGGTCGACTCAACCCACCCTTAATACCAACTCAATCCACCTAAATGAAATCATTCTAAAGACAAAATATATTAATCAAAACCGAAATAATCAGTTTCTAAGATGAGTTACTGGTTTCAGATGAAAGAAACTTAACCAAATGTGTGATCTTCTCTTTAATGTATTGTCTTTATACAATCACAGAAACCATCTGATTTGTTAGTTATTTTAAAAGGATACACACGTAATAAATTTATGAATCATTATGCAACTGCTCGCAGTGTTATTGACCAGACACAGCTTAAAATATGATGTGTAAAAAATGATGCGTATTGCCGTAAAAAGAAATAAATTTGGGTTGTAAATAAACGTCACTGTTTTTATTTCCCTCCAAAATAAGTATAATTAATAATAAATTGACAAGTCAAAGAATAAAGCAAGGTGGGTTGAGTTGACTTTCAGGGTGGGTTGAGTTGGTATGGGTTGAGTTGGTCGAGGATTGACTTGACCCAAGACTTTTAAAACAGAACGCTATTAACGAATGAACTATGAATGCACGTTAGGGAACTGAAAGCTGTTATTTAATCTGAGATAAACATAACACTCCGAACATGAGGCATTTTAGATTTCGGTATTGTTGAAGCCTTTCAGGCAATTGTTTTTCTTTTCATTTTTTACGCTCGGCTGACCATTTTTGTTTAATTTCTCGTAATTGTTTTAGATCCTCTATATTTTTATTGTTTGTAACCAGGATGTGGATGGGAAACAAAACTAAATTGATTCATGGCCTTAAATTTGCCATTCAACTGGCTATTGATATTCATGTTTATTAACAGAACGCTTGTTATGAAGTACCCGTATTGATAAATAAGTACGATGCTCCAACCTGATAACTCCATACATAGAGTTTGTTCAGTATTTTTGTTTCCTTTTGAGAAGTGTACGCAAAACTACTGAGAGAAAAATGTCCGACCTGATAAGACTGCAGCAGTGTGTATATGTTGATGAGGGCGGGTGTGGGAAGCGTGCATACGTGCAGCATGTCCAAGCAGGTGGCCATCTTTGCCGAAGCAAACTCAAGGTCAAACCGCAGTTCCGGCTCTCGAAGCTGTACTAACATGTGCTGAAAATGCATGACAGAAACGGTCATCAACGGTCCATGGCAAGCATGGTTCACACTGTAGCTGTTCCCGCCATGCCCTTCTTTGTTACTTAAAATAGCACAACGCCGATACTCCCTACTGGCTCGAGCTTTTACTGATAGGCTCAAAAAGTTTGCCACTTCTGAACATTTGAGCAAGGAAACAAGAATGGGATGAAAGGGTAGGGGGTCTGGATAAAAACCCTCAAGCCGATTCAATCAAAAAAGATCAGATTATAGATTTTTTAATACATTGCTGTTGTTGTACCTTATATTACAGAATTAGAATTTATCTTTTTTATTCTTCAATTAGTCATTTGCTCATTGCTTATTCTTGGAAGTTTTATTATAATTATTATTACTAAAGTGGTTATCGTTATACACTTACTGCAATAAGCTGCATCAACTGTTCGGCTACCGTTATGGTCATGACTTTTCTGCGGATAAGATCTTCAACTAACCTTTTAATGTCCTAAATGTAGATGCAAACACTCTGATCATAATTGTTCGAAAACATACCGGCTGTTTTTTTTCGTCACTCAGTCATTCAATGACAACATTAAGTTCTGGTAAAGTGTAATTAGCGCTCTCTCCGAGTAGACGTATCATGTAACCCAATACAGTAAATTGCCTATATTGTGTGCCTGGCCGACCTGTTTGCAAGGGGTCTGGACATCTCGGCACCTGTCAAACTCGGCACCTACAAAGTCGGCACCTCATTTTCAAACTCGGCACTTTTTGGACAACTCGGCACCTAATTTTTTAAAAAAAATTTATAGTCTTTATGCTTCAACAACAGTTAATTTTTTATTAAAGTGGCTCATATTTATACTTTTTCTTTTTAGATTTATCCCTTATGGCTTGAACAAAGTGTTTCATCTCACAATTCCAGAGCACTCTGGACACCACAATTCATTGCAATCACCATGAAAAGGGGCCCTTTGTGTGTTTATTTATTTATTATTATTGTTATTATTATTGTTATTATTATTTATGTATTTATTAATGTTTTGATCCCTGTGATTTTGCGCTCAAAGAGCCTTTTTTAATTTGACATTACTGTGTGTACTCAACTGTATAATTGCATTTTACGTACCATGACACCAAAATGTAAAAGTTACCTCTGTTTGCCTGGTGGAATTCCTGCGTTTTGTTTATTTCCTGCTCTTTGTTTATGATCCGTTTCCTTTTTGATTTAATTTGTGGGTTGATTTGATTTCAATTTTATATTCAATCTTCTTCGAGAGATCAGAACGAGGTGACTGTTGGGTTAGGCGCCTCCTTGGGCAAATGAAATTAAAGAAACCACGCAATTCGCACAGGCATTGTTTCATAATTGCTATTAAAGTAATACAGTGCTCCCTGCTTTCGCTCTGCGGTACTAATTGCAATTTATGATACTCCGAAACATTGATCACAAATGAAAGGCTCTTTGAGCGCAAAATCACAGGGAACAAAACAATAATAAATACATAAAAGGTTTCAGAGTACACTGACACGAACGGCTCCTGTTCATGGTGATTGCAATGAATTGTGGTGTCCAGAGTGCTCTGGAATTGTGAGATGAAACACTTTGTTCAAGCCATACGGAATAAATCTAAAAAGAAAAAGTATAAAAATGAGCCACTTTAATAAAAAAAAACTGTTGTTGAAGCATTAAGCCTGTAAAAATAAAAAAAATTAAAAATTAAAAATAATAAAAAACAAAAATTGCCGAGTTTGAAAATGAGGTGCCGAGTTGTCCAAAATTTTAGGTGCCGATTTATCCAAAAAGTGCCGACTTTTTAGGTGCCGAGTTTGACAGGTGCCGAGTTGTCCAGAGACCGTTTGCAAGTATCGACAACGGCAAATATTATAACAACTGCAGGAAAGAACTTATAACCTACGTCCAAGGAAGCACCCAAAAACCGTGCCTAAAAGAACTAACAATTTCGTGCAGGAAAGAATCAACCACTTGATAAAATATGTTTTACCTCAACAAAATCAATCCACACGCTCCTCATTGCCTTGTCATAAGCGACGGACGGCAACCATTTTGTCAGCAAGTGCGCATGCGCCTTGAAGAAGCCAATGGCGGGGCCGTATCGCTTCTCCATGGTGGTGCCTGGAGGGGCGTCGAGCTCTACCAGTAGCGACAGCGCTTCCTTCATGAACAGGTTTATCTGCAGTAGAGGAAGGTGTATGAGCCATATTGTCATTTTTGATACGTGGAGAACAGGAGAAAGAATACGGTAGTACATACGGCACCTTTATATCAAAATCGAAGTTTGTTGCTAAAAACGCACCATTTTGCAATGTACTTTATCTTGACAAGCACAAATGCATTAGTTGTTTATCAGCAATACTAATATTTTATACAATAAAGGGGCACCAAACTATATCTAGATCAGCAAGCTGTTCTTGAAATCTGATAAATCTAGCGGTTACTCTTTTGTAACTTGAGATAACCCACCTGAGAATCAGGGTTAACTTTCCGGTTTAAACCTACAAGGTTAAATCGGTCTGCATTTGTCATAACTTAACCCAGTGGTTTTAATTTGGGTTAAACCACGTGTTAACTGTTGTGGGTTAGCATATGGGGAAACCGACTGCTTTACCTTTTGTGAGTCAGCACATGGATTAACCAACTGGGTTTGTGGGTTAGCCTGTGGGGTAATCAAGTGGGTTAACTTTCAGTATTATGTCTGTATTAAAGCGAGTCAGAGAACTAAGACTTTACCCGGTGCACAAGCAGCGTGACCAATGCCGTCCACACCAGCCGAAGGTGTCGCCTACACTCGCCGAACTGACTCGACGAGCTTTCGGCCAGCGCAATGCCCGAGCCTTCGGCGGCTTCGATGACGTCATGCGCGTTCAGTGACTGCACTAGATGACTCTCAATGTCGGATAAATGACTCTCCAGCTTGACAATGTTATCGATACGGCAGCACATCTGACGTAAGTAAAACAGTTTAAAAATCAAGTAAATTTTAACGTTTCAGTGCTTAAATACAGGTTGATCAATTTATTTTGTTTTTAAACATACTAATATATCGACTATTGTAAAGCGATTGCTTACCTGCACAGAAATGGGCTCGTGTTTATCAGCCAAAAAGGTGGCTTTCTTGTCGATATAAGAGTAACAGGAAGAGCCGGACTTCATGTGACGACATCCCCAGATATTCTTGGACGTATGCAGACTCTTCGTCTCTCCTACCAACTACAAAACGAACCAAACGACTTCCTACCTCATGTAAAAATATACAACAGATATCCGATTATTACCCGAACGCAGCAGGAACATAATAAGATATCGATTATTCGATTTATCGGATAAGAAAATAATAGAATTTTAACTCATGGACCGTGAGAGCTGTTTAGATTATTACAAGCTTGAAGCCAATGAGAAAGTGCCGTATTAATTAAGTAGGTGCGTGAGTTTACAGGCCTACACAGAAACTGGGATCCACAAATCTCAATACGTTGCATGGGAATCTGAGCCGTAGAAATGATGGATGGGACTGTGAATGAGTGGCGGTGAAGGGGAGGCGGGTGGGGGGAGGGGAGAACGGGAGGGGAGAGGTGGGGAGGAGGTAACGCACCCGCTGTCCCACGAGTCGCTTGGCTGTCTGTGTCCTCTCTCCGCATAGGTCCATGCCCAACACGTTATAGCTGTACAGCTTTACGCACCTGCTCACAACCTGTGGTGTGCCAAAACAAAATCGCTGTATGAACATGTCAAATGTCCAAGAGGCAAAAAAAAAAAAAAAAAAAAACAACCACCCAACAACGGAGTCCCCATGGAGAAGGTCTGTTCGCCGCTAACATAGGTCTAGTGGGCGGGCACTACAAAATTTATATTTTGGTGGGATGCGTACAAGTCAAGCGGGTGTGCACAATTCTTGTGGCTGTATCCACAGTTTGTCTGGTCGACATTTATAATTATTGCCAGATCGCTACTGGTAATGAAAACATTTTTGTGAACAAAATAACCGAAATTTTGAAAACAATCTTAACGGAATTCGAAAGTCAAAAAGACTTAAAAGTAAATATTTCACAATCACACTGTATCTGATTTGAATTTCTACAGTCCAAGAACTAAAACGTCATGAGATCAAGTTGCATCTGCGGAGTTTTAAAAGTTCGTACTACTCACCGTGACGAGATAACCCTGAAATTTCAATCTCAGACTGATCATCTTTTCACGATGCGTGTTTTCTGTGGTGGTTAGTTCATCCCGGACGGCGGAAGGGAGGGGATACATGGCCTCGCAGAAACCCTTCACTGAGTGCACCAGGCGGTTGATAAGGCACCGAAACTCGATGTAAGACAGGGATGCGATCACCTGTCTTTCTGCGATGCGATTGGTCGAGGTCCTCGCGTCACTAATGACGTGTTTTGAAACACTCTCCGGTCTGTAACTGATCTCTTCTGCAAAGTGACTGTTCCCTTCGTCACGCGAGTCCCTTGTATAACGCTGGTCTTTTCTATGACGTTTTACGATTCGTTTCTTTTTGATATCAGGCATGCTTGCGCTGTGTATTTCACTGGCTGGCATTAAGCTAGGCAGTTCAGTTTTAAAACTCACCGGTTTCACAGCTCCTTTAAGATCGGTATGACCAAACTGGTCAGAAGCCGTAAAACTGTTGTCAAGACCAAACGATCCACTGGCGCTTTGCCAACCGTACGATACCACCTCCACATCCGGGAATGTATGCTTGACTTCCTCATCCGAATTATCCGGCGACTGACCTTCAAATGACCTTGGATCATCGAGATCGATGCCCGTTGTGTCTTCAAGGCCGATGTCGGAAGCATTGCTTACAGCGCTGACCTCACAAACCGGACTTTTCTGCGACGGACCATTCGTGCAGTTGTCCAACTTACCACCAGTTCCGCTGTCATCGACACTGTCTAAAATACGCACGGGCATGGTCTTCTCTTTAGCCCCAGGCTGGACACTGCTATTCGCTGCATCAATCGGTACAGTTTGATCTGATGTTTGTTTTTTCTCGTTCGTTTGATACGCATCAACGGACACCATCCTTTCACCGGTAACTTGGCAAGTTTCGTTTTGACTAACTAAACTGAATTCTGGCTTCAGATATGAATGTTCACACCTTGTTCTACTTTCAAAACACTCGGCGCCATTCCGCTCTAAGTCGGGAAAGGATTTTTTCGGCACATTCACCGTTCTCGGTTCAGAATACTCCGGGAGATGATGATCAAGCTCGTCTCGCTCTTTGTCTTTCACGTCAAATATATTGTTATAAGATGACACTTTTGATGCTGACTGTAAGTTGCTTGATTCATACTGCTGTTTCACATTTGGGCAAGACCTACTACCGCGCAGAGTTTTTGTGGACTGAACACCAATTGATTTGACCCAGTTTTCCTTTTCGTACTCTGAATTCGCAGCATTTTGTGAAATTCGTGCTCGCAGATTTTGTGTCCGTGGACTCTGTGTTTGTAGACCTTGCACTTGTGGACTCTGCATGTGTGGCTTCTCAGTTTGTGGACTTTGCATTTCAGGATCTTGCATGTGTAGACCTTGCGCTTGTGGACTTCGCATATGTGACCTTTGTGTCTGTAGACTTTGCATTTTAGGGTCTTGCACTTGTAGACCCTGCCTTTGTGGACTCTGCATGTTGGGCCTTTGTGTTTGCGGACTTTCCGAGCAATCAGCATGTGCGAATTCCAAAGACACAGACTGAACTTGGGCGCCTTGTTGAGGGGTTTGGGAACAGACACTGGGTAGAATCTGCAAAAGGAAAACATATAAGCACTTCCAGGTTAAGACACTTTCACATGCACACTGTATTGTTTTAGCCAAGGATAAAAATTCACATATATTTCAGTGCAAACGGAATAAAGTTCTACTTAACAAGGTTAAGTCTGCAGCGATAGGTAGGTACTAAAACTGCAAATACACGTATAGAACTGTAGCTGCCCATGTCACTACATAACCGACACCAGCAACGATCTGAATTCGCACACCACACATAAACAGTTAGGTACCTGCACACGACACTAAAATAAAATATAAACATGAAGATGCACACGACACCTTAACAGTGGATACCAGTAGTGAGCTGAAGCTACGCACGACAGTAAAATAAAATATAAACAAGAAGATGCACACGACACCTTAATAGTGGGTACCTGCAGTGAGCTGAAGCTGCGCACGACACTAAAAGCGCTGTACTCGGAGGCAGCCAATGATACCTGGCTTTGCGTGCTCGCACAGCGGCTGTCGCCAATGGTCTCCGTAGCTCTTTCGAATTCTCCTCCACTTTCAACAGGAAGAAACTAGAAACCGATACAGGCATTGTCACAGCATAGGTTTGCAGGATTGAAATTACCGAAACTGCTTGAGTGGTGTAGGTTGAGGAGTGAGTGAGAGGTGGGGGGGGGGGGCGAGGGGTGTTGTGGCTGCTGATTTAGTGTCAGTTCTGATTCGGCGGTATCATCTGGAGGCTGGACTAGCACTAAGACACAAGCGGTGCTGGGTGTGTCTGTGGAAGGGGGGGGGGGGGGTAAAGTGACAGATCATAGGCAATGCACCAATGTAAAAAAGACATCCCAATAGCAGATTTTCCTATTCATTTTTACCAATGGCAGCATAAATATAAAATACAACAAAACTTCCTCCCTTATCTATTTGTTCAGTTTAATTATTTCTGGCGAGTGGTCAGTGCAAAGTATTGACCAATTAAGAATGCAATAAAAACGCGGTAATTTAGTTTAGATTCACCTCATCGGAGCCAATACTAAGCAGAATAAATTGAGTCATGTGTGAATCGAGAATAGCCATCCAGTGAAGAAACTGGTGCTCGAAGCAAGCCCGCCAGGACTGCTGCTCCGGGCTGATCCACGCCCGCCACGTCCTGTCTACGTCATTGAGGCGATACGCCACGCTCAGTACTGACAAGTCCACACCCCGCCACTCCTGTGTAAACATCAAGGGTGATTAAACACACATAGGGAATATATTATATCCCGGTACTCCATCATATTTTAATATGTATAACCAACAGTTGAACAGTCACATGTGATGTCAATATGGCGAAAAACCCCCTGTCCTAGTTTTTCATTTTGGAGAAATGCAGCCGTACGCTCTACATTTTGAATCTCCTCTTTCATTCTATATTCGCCATTATGAATCCGTCTTTAAGCATAGGAACCATGTCCAATGCTCCACCATTGAACAATTATGAAATCAGCAGCACGTTATACTTATCGACCTTAGCAGAACTGAAAAATGTCTTCAAAGTGACTGGAAAAGACTAATAAATTAAACATATAAGCCAGATACATTCGGTTAACACACAACTATCTGTATGGCCTAATTTCTCGGCTGGTATATCTGCACTTATTCACTGGATGGGGGATACAATGAAACACGGTAACCTTTCTCAGTTGAGCCTGGTCACAAAGCGCTTGTACATCGCCCATTAGCAGCTCGTACGTAACACTGGCGGCTACTTGGGTTATATCTGCATATCTGAACAACAAACATAAAAGGTCTATTTTTTTCACAATACAAAAGTCATTCTTTTAAAACTTCAAATAGTAGCATTTAAGGAAGAACCTTTCAAGTTTTTTTCCAGAAAATACTAGGACTCAAGCGTTGTGACTAAAAAACAAAATTCCTGCTTCACGACTGTTTCTAAAAGACATTGCTATCATCTGGCATATTACGACTGCTAATCACAGTTATACAGTTCAACCCCTTATTAATAAGTACCTTTACGACCAGGTAAAATGTTTATTACAAAGCGTCTTTTGGTAATGGGGGGTAAAGTTCATAATACATGTACCGAATGAAAAAAATTAAAATAGGATAAAATAAGTGTTTGACTGTTTCAGGCTGTTCATTTATTAGCCGGTTCCATTCAAAAACTCGACAGCCGATTTAAACATATGTGAAGGATGAAACACCACCTTTGATAAGCTCTTGCGTAGTGTCGCTCGTAGTCTAAGACCTCATCTCGTGCGTACGTGATTAGTCTGTTTATCTGAGAAAATAGGTAGAAAACCTGCATTTGATCCAAAAGCACGGCGCTTATTTTTAAAATAGTTTTACAGCACAGATGTGATCACTGAAATAACAGGTATACGGTTCCTGTCAACTCACTACATCGAGAGATAAAGTCACTAGGCCGGAGCTCCCTCATAGCCGTTCTATTTTTAGATTTCACAAAGATTGGTTGAACATGTCCGTTTCGTAAAATTAGTAAAAGATCTCGAGAAAAAGCCGCGTACCAGCTTTGCGGTTACTAGTTGAGATTCCAGAGCAATGCCAAGGTCAGTCATTGCCAGTACCTTAAATCGCCCATATTCTGCCTCCAGATTATCCTGCCATAAACAGATACATTTTGTAAAGTACTTACTCGATAGCGTGGTAACACCATGCTACTCCATGCTCTATGAGAATTTACGCGATAACATGACAGGATCATAAGTTACTGGGACCCATGGTAACATGAGCAGTTACGCGATAACATGGTAACATCAGCAGCTACTTGATACCATGGTAACATGACAAGTTACTCGACACCATGGTAATATGAGAAGTTACGCGATAACATGGTAACATCAGCAGTTACTCGACCCTATGGTAACATCAGAATTTACTCGATAACATGGTAGCATCAGCAGTTATGTTATGGTAAGTTATGCTATACAATGGTAACATAAGAAATTACGCGATACCATGGTAACATGAGAAGTCACGCTATACCATGGTAACATGAGAAGCTACGCGATACCATGGTAACATCAGAAGTCACGCGATACCATGGTAACATCAGAAGTTACTCTACACCATGGTAACATGAGAAGTTACGCGATAACATGGTAACATCAAAAGTTGGGCGATACCATGGTAATATGAGAAGTTACGCGATCATATGAAAACATTAGTTATTCAATAATAATTGTGGGCGGGGATACAAAATCAGCCCCCAGTCGTTAACTGCAGACGCCAAAATAAACTGCAATGGAACAGCAAAATCTCTATGGCTAAAAATCAACATAAATCCGACACCCTCCTCCCCCCCCCCCCCGCCACCCCTCACCACCAAGAAACAAACCAACAGCACCAGAACCACCCCACCCCTCCCTACCCCGCAACACAAAATCAACTGAAACAACCCAGGTTACAAATTGCCATTTGTCCGAAATATGCCCGTCCCTCACCCCATCGATCCCTCGATTCGGACACCGGCTGTGTACCTTTGTATATGCGCACAGTAAATCCGCCACAGCTCTCTCAACAAAACGAGTTTGATTTTGTGAGTCGGTCCTGATAGCACTCGTGCTCGATTTCGCTTGCTGAAAGGCAATCCATCTTGATACAGCAATTCACGCAAACCATGTTCTTTCTGTTCAGTACAAATCACTGTTAAATTTTGCTTTACACTGGACATGGTTCAAAACAAACAATTTCTTCTTTGAATCTTTCTAATTCTCTAATTCTGATTATGCCACAAATTTTACAAGAAAATACCAACTACTTCAAACCATCTCACTAATTTACGTATCCAAATATTTTCTTGCGATAATATACACAAGGGAAATTTATTATGGAATGTAGATATATTTCATTTATTTTTTTCCAGTTACACGATGCAGTAGGCAGCACCTTATTTCTACTACCCTCCACCCCCCATTCTCGACCAATCATTTCTCGCCATTAAGGTCACATGTTACCTGTATCTTAGGACTCTGTTCAAGCCTGGAGTCCATCCCCAAGCAGTGCCTGGCGCGGACAACTTCGTGCAACAGCTTCGTCATGTACTCTGAAAAAAATAACATAACACCTAAATATGTTACTACGCTTGGTACCGGGAGTTTCCGAACAGAAGCTCTCCCATACAGAAGCTCCGAGGCTTCTTTTCGGAAACTTCCGGTATGTTTTCACTTTCTTTTCAATGCCAGCTTACATCTTTAGTTAGTCCTCTATCCAGAAGTGACCCACCACAGAATTACAAAACAATACATCAACGTTAACTGAAAAAACCTATAATCCTTATTCCAAGTTTGAAAATTGGCAATTTTTTGTCTATGCATTTCCATACGCGTTTCCATTACATTTTTTTACTCTGTACCTGGTGGGGTTGGGGTTGGGAAACTGACAACTGGTATGCAACTGAAACGTGGGCAATACACTGGTAGGCAGCTGGTATACGTGGGCAAGACGTTGATGGAGGACTGACCGGTGGGCAAAAGGTGTGGATACTGTGTCACATTAACCTTATGTAAGACCAAGAGCCTCACATCTGACTGACGGGGGATACCTACGCGAGGAATTAAGCCAAACATACCTATACCGTTAACTCGCGCTGTGTCGTCAAAAGCTCGTTTAATGCGAGAAAAGGCGTGTTTACACTGCTCCTGTAAATTATCCAGTATATCCTCCAGTGCTTTGTACTGCAAAAGACAACAGACAAACACAATATTTAGCATCAGTTTCCCACACTGAAGATCAATTTCTAAACCTGGTGCTGGACCTAGTGTAAGCCTTTTCTGAAATCAGGTCTGGAGTTGGGTTAAGAAATAAAACCTAAGCCTAATCCTACATAGAAACTGATTCAATAATCTCAATAATTTGCTAGAACGATTCTTTTTGTTTGTTTCAAACTCGTTACAACGTCAGGATATGAAAAGGCAGAATGAAATACAAACGTAAAATGTGTTAAGAAACCTCTTGTACGACGAGCACAAATTTCGCTCGCTGCGGGGAGACTAGACTGATAACTGTCTGGAGAGTGGACACGGCCTGGCTCACAATTCCAAACTCCCGGTTGAAGTTGTCGGTAATCGTCTGCAATAACACCAGCTGGCGGAAGACGTCACCCTGCAGTGAGATTCCACATTGTCTCATTGTTTTTGTTGCTGTAATTTTAATATCCCTACAGAAAATATACTATTTTATTTATTTGTATATTATTATATCATCATTTTTTATTTCCCATCCGATAAGTTTCACCTCCCCCCCCCCCCCCCCCACCTCCCGCCCACACTATCAACACACATTTCAATTTATTATTCAAGCACTCAATGAAGAATCCGCAGAAAGTTCATGATTTTTATTTATTCCTCTCAGTTGTTTCTGTAACCTTTCTGTCATCTGTCAACTAACCACAAAACGATTAGTCTACTCAATCAAAAATCAGGTGAGCACCGGAGCACACTGCAGCAGTAAACATTTTCATGCACCAATCATTTCTACTTCTTTTCCGTCACCCACTCCACATCCAAAAAGTGAAGTCACGTTAGAGTTTTCACCACTGCAAACTCCACTATGTGCCAGTGTACATATCACTAAAACTATCAAATATTATAGAGTTGTTAAGTTAATGTTAAGTGTGCTGACTGCACTCACTATTCCGTAACGGAAAGCGAATTCCTGGAGCAGTTTTGTTGAGGCGGAGGACAAGGCTATGAGCGGCTGACTGGCTGAGCGCGAGCCACGCATGTACGCCTCGTACCTGCAAACATTACGTGCACATGCATCATTTGTGCATGTGGCTGTATAACTCAACCGGTGCAATGGTTTAACAGAATTTCGCGCTGTATCATAAGCGACAGGACAATCAAGAAAATGGAAGATATAACCACATGCGTGGTTCTCTTCCATGCAACTATTCAGATATAGCTACACAAAAATCGGAAATGAAAACCACACGCCATTTATGACACATGCTTAAACATATGCAATATTATTGAGCCTTAAATCGGTTTCGTTAAAAATGTTTTTATTTTGGAATGTTTAATAAGGTGGGGATTCAAAATTGGTAGTTTTTTGTACTTTTTTTCTGTCACTGCAACCAGTGATATTGCTTCAAGTCTTATCTCCAACTCTGCTTCTCCTTGAGTTACAACATTTAGAAATTTGGCACTTAAGCATAGCCTTACTGGTCAACACAGCTCCCAACCCCCACCTCTCCTTCCCCTCTCCCCACTCCCTCTCCAAATTGGGTCCAATGTTAATATATCATTAACCTGGCAAAAGTGATACAATGTATACAGTGCAGGGTGCGTCTTTCATTTTCGCATACGCCCCAAATCCAAAATGATTACAATGTAAACTAACGTCTAGAACATTACTAATATAAACGACCAATCACCAACACCCAACACTCAAACGTACCCGGATAACTTATGGAACAGTGTTTTGTAGCAAGTATGGTACTGCGCAACGTCATAAACTGCGGTGCCAGCTTTCAGCGGCGGAAGCGAATGCATCCAAAACTTATTCATCATTTGACCAATGAGAACGCGCTGTTTCTGTTGCCAATCGTTGTAAGCCTGACGACTCTAAAATTTAAACACCAAAATGAAGACTTTTTTTTATTATATTTGTTATTTTATTTTATTGGATTTTGATACGAGTCATTTGGCATTGTTACACGACTTGGGTAAATGCTGTGATCTGACACCAGCTAAGTCATGTAACAAATCATATACTGACTCATTCGAGTCACCGTGAAGATACAATAGACCACTTTCGAAAATAATGAACTAAAGATCAACATTTTCTTGCTGGCCAATACTTTATATTGACTGAAAATAAGTCAATATCTGCTAAGTAAAATCAGTCACTGACAACACAACCTCGTCATAATGGCATGGCAGGGACCGAGAAATTACGTCACCAATATTCGATATGTCGTCATAACCGATACTGTTAAACTGCGAAAGACTTAACTGGAACCACAAAGTTATGTGTAATAATGCCGTAATAAAGAGTGCTGAATATGCACAGCTTATAAATTCTGACAAGTTAGAATTAAAATATATCCCTCTTTTACACATATCTCTTCATTTCCTTTCTTTTTCTCCTGGCCGGGTTAGATGTTTGGATAAACAGTTAATCAACGGTCTATATCTTGTCCAAAACATGAAGTTTCACTTCAAAAGCGATGTATTCCATAAGTGGCTAGAACAAGCACGGCAGTGTCGGCTACTCACAAAGAAAGTGTCCGGGCTGTAAAACGGATGTTCATCCTTCTCCAGCAACGAGAGTTGTTTACACAGTTCTTCTATTAGAATCTAGATGTCAATATAGAAATTGCCACAGCAAGAACTACTATTAAATAGTATTCTATCAGATAATACTAGTATTTTACTGTGACTGATTTCCATGTAAATTTGCACATGAAAGTGTAGAAAATTAACAATAATAAACTCCGCGCTTCCAAATTGTTCTTCACGTTCACGTGACTTGTCTATTTTTGTTTACCTTCCTTGGCAATCGGTCTTAGAAAGACAACACAATTACGTCTCAAAAGGACCGCATTAAAAAAGAGTCCATTTATTAACTTGTGGTTACACTGATACACTGATGCATATTCAGCAATACCTCCCGCAAAAGTCATCAGTGGCTGGTGATAATTTTAAAAACAACATATTTCTGCAAACAAAATAAGAACAACTCCACACTTTCAACACTTTTTGTTCTATCTCCAGCTAAATAGCATCAAAAATTGATGTTATTGTTGTCATATCTTATGGAATATAGGTACCTTTTCATCTTTCTTCTTCCGATACTGCTCGTATGTTTTCCGCATGTACATCTTACTGGACTGTTCACTGAGACCAAAAGCGTTTTTCAGCCAATCACATAAAGCTTCCGGTGGCACTACTGCCACTGATTGGTCAGCCTCGTTCTGACCCACCCCGGCAAATGAACCAGATATTTCCAAAATTGATGCAGCACCTGCAACGATGGAAAAAATATACAACTCAAAAAGAAACCATTTAATGCTAAACAACCCTTTTAACATCTAATATCAAGATGGATGATCGCCGATTAGCCATTCCTACCCATAAAGTTATCCTTTACTTCGACGCGCACTTCACCATTTAAAAAAAGCTACCAAAATAAAAGTCTTTGTTGAAACATTTATTAAATGATAAACAAACGAGTTCAGTGAAACATAATGCCACAGTACCTGCTTGTTTTAAAGTACGACGGGTTTTAGCTGCCGGAGTGGCGTGATCCAATTCCGACCCGCTGTCACAGTAACCGCTGCTGTAGCCCTGCTGTTCCATGTCATTCGAAGGAACAGGTGTGCAGTCAACCAGCGCTTCAGGTGCAGTTAATTTTGGGTAATACGCACATAACAGTGCTCTGCTGTACGACTCAAACTCCTAAGCCCACAAGATTTAATTTTATTTATTTAGATATTGTATAATCGGAAATTGCAACATGGTTATTTTTTATTCATACTTTAATATCACACAAACGATAGAACCGAACTAACAACTTTCACCAACCATTATTTGTCATTTACCTGCTTTTTTTTTCAAATTGGCTTATTTTTAAGTCTCTGCACTGAGAATAGGTGAAGCTTATAAAATACATGTCAAGTTGACAGAACAAATCTTCTCGATTCTCCGTTACGCCTCTTATTCCCTGATGTTTCTTTTGTCGAATCCCCAGATAATGTACACAGTTCAAGAAAGTCCCGGAGGTTACCTTGTCAGAGAGGGATCCATTATCTGGAACACTGTGCTCGTAAGTGACGTAAGCTGCCGCTATAAATAAACACCCGCCCCCCCCCCCCCAAAGGTGCATTACTTTCTGGTAGTCTAGAAGCTTTTCCTTGAGAATTTTGATGTTAGCTTTGAAGACGTGTAGCAGTATGCTTGATTATACAGAAAAAGGCGTACAGCGACGGTGGTCCAGCTGACTTCCATAGGAACTCATAAACAGACTAAATAACAGTTACTTAGCAGTATCACTACTTCAAAAAAGTTTGAGAAAAAATGCTAATCATAGTATCAAGTACATCAGCGAAGAAATGGAGACGTCAAAGTGTTAAGGTCGACTTGTTTTCCTTTGATATTGTAAAAACTTACAAGCTAACTGTGCAAAATAAACATAGCGAGTTTCAATAACGAATAGCAGCATACCAGGAGAATTCCACAGCATGCACTCGCCATCTTGTTTCCGCAACACTTGAATAGAACTGAACAGTCGACTTCCGCCCACCACCGTCAAACGACACTTCCGGTCCCTACAAACATTCATCAATCGTTATTGTCTAACAGCCAACCTCCACAGCGGATCGGTCAGTCGCGTATAACACCTCTTTACTCCGTAGACCCACTGGAGATTCCGCCAAAATGGCACTCATAAGAGAAGAACAACTTTTTAAAATATCCATCCGTTATCCAGACATCACGAATCTCCTCAGAGGGCAGTTGTTTAATACAATGACATTCACGGACGACAGAAGCAGTACCATCGTCTTCATTTCACCCGGCAGATGTCGTTACTGTTTCACTCCTATTTTACACCATAAAGAGTAAAATTGCGATTAAAAAAATTAAACCAAATACTCACTCAAAATTAGAGAAATATCCATGTATCTTGTCTAGATTCGTGCACTGCCTGAAAAATTCATAAAATGACTAGAACTAAACAGACAATTATTTAAAAGTAGCTGACAAATAAAAAGCGTCGCGAGTTAAGAGCACTTTTATGCATACTTGCTTTATTTCTCCGCCTCTCCCTCCAAAAATAAAACCGGATATTGCTGTTCGATGACCGAGGGTTGAACGCAAGAGAGGCAGAACGCAAGAGATGTCCTTTATTAGCCAACTAACGAACCAGGGAGTACTTCCCCTTGTCCACAAAAAAGGTTCTTGTTTAGTTTTTTTGTTCACACCCGATTTCATAAAGCCACAAAAATTGCAATAGGGTTTTTGCCATTCCATTCGAGAAAGCACAGGTTTCAATAGGAGGCGAAGCATCTGTTATTCTGATTGATGACAACGCCTATAACATTACCACATTACCACATTACCAGCAGTCAAACATTACGGTCATACCCTAGCACGGAATTCATATCATCACCGTTAACCATCGTTTTAGGAACACTTTTAGAGCTGGAGGAAATGTTTATCACGGAGGCGTTCTCGAATTAGAAATCACTCGCTTAAGCAGACGACTGACTTGAGCACATGACGCGACAGCGTGGGGGCTTGCGTGGGGTCGTCGTAGCGGAAGTGAGTCCTCGTGTACTGCCTCTCCTCCTCCTCCAGGAGGTCACGCCACAGCTTCTCCCCCTCGCGTGACTCGACCCTCACATCACGTGCCTCGCCTTCAACATCACGTGGTTTTCAAAAATGAACAAAACATTCACACAGCACGACGTTATGCCTGGACAGCAGTTCATTTGCTTTTACAGGTGATTATTTCCTTCTGTTTTTCCTGTTCTGTCATTTCAAACTTTTCTGGTATACGCAGGCTTGACAGTAACCTTTTTGCGCACACCCGTTGGGACAAGTGATTTGAAATCCACCATTATAAGCACCATCGGCACGAGTTAAGTTATGCATAAGATCGACACAAATGTGTGAGTTAAAACAGAACAAATTTACAAACATTAAGTTAAAAAGCCAGACTGTCCAGGGAACATTTTAACCGGCTTAGATCCAATTACTAGAAACAGGGAAACTGTTACTCTACATAATCTCTATTTTTTTGTTCAAACCATGCTTCCACATCAAAATTACGAGTGAAAAAAAGGCAAAGATAGTTTCTCAGTTTGATTCAACAATCGCCACACTAGCTACTTTCAAGGACATTTGGTAGAATTTTTGCAACGTTGAGCAGTAAAGAAAAAAAAACAGCTATTCGCCAACGTCTATGCGTTATCACTTTTAATTACTTTACTTTAATTAATTACTTTAATTACTGTGCAATGCAAACACTTTAAAATCTAAAAAATAAATCGAGGTGTTCACCCAGTTTGAATTTTAGAAACTTTACAACTTCAAGGATCTTCACAACGCAATCTTTTAAAAGTTGGTTGTTTTGCTTTGGTTTTTAAGTTACAACGTGTTTTTTTTTTGGGAAATTTTGTGCTATTTTGTGCTATAATTCGTAACCCTCCGTATCCGCCCTAACAATCTGGACAAAGCGCGAAATGCAGCATAACACCAATATCCATCTCATTATTAGCAACTGTCTTTTCTATCTCAGGTTTTGGAGGGAAGGTTTGGAACCCCCCCCCCTCCCCCCTTCCCCCCACCACCATCTAAATGACTAAAAGCAGTAGAGAGGGATCAGCGCAGTAAACAAGACTGTGCTATTTAAATAAAGTGTTGCACATTCTGAAATTTGAGACGTTATCTTGTGACGTCATTAATAAACACACCAGCATAAAAATTTGACAGATTGTTCACAGTTACCCAATATATCATTGTCCCAGCTGGAGACGGATATGATTTTTCCGCTGAATTCGGCACAGACGGCAAATCTTTCACATTATGACGTCATATGACGTCATGAGTTGTCCAATGTACATCACATACAATACTAACTGTCGAACCTACCCAATACATAATCCTAAGTTTGAAGCTGATCCGAAGTTTTGTCCGAAAGTCTTCGCCTTCACGAAGTCTAGCGTCCACAACAGTCACACACATACTACATACACACGCAGAGAATACAAAAACAGCAATTTTCCCCTCTAAGGGAGAAATATTAAAAAAATGCCAAATTATAAAAGCCTCTTTCTGGTCATCATATTAATATGCACACACCTGTCTCCATCGGAGCATTCTGTAGTGAGATGTAAAAGTTAAGGCATTTTGTGCTTGGTTCTGAAAAATAACAAAAAAAGAATTTGGTGAGTTATAATATAAAGAAATGAAAAGGAAAACCATCAAAATTCTCATTGCTGTCATGGGAAGACTGCAAGGAAAAAGGTAAACAGATCAACCATGACAGAGTGGGGAAGGGGGAGACATGTACTAAATGAGATTGTGTCCTCTATGTTGGAACACAGCAGTATCACGAAAAAGGAATCAGTGAAAGAAACCTTAATGGAATCATTAACGCAATACTTTGTTGCGACAAAACATATCGGACTTCATTCTTTGCCTTGGCAATTTCTGGCCAATTTCACAGTGACAACATGTGGCATTTGTATAATATTTTCCATGCTTTCCATATTTTTCTTGGGTCAAACTGATAGGTATTATCTTACCATGGACACTTACACGCATTATGGCACATTATTTCCAATTTAACGCAGTCTCCAAAACTGAGTAAGGAATCCTTTAGCGATTTTGTGTCCATCGTTGTTGTGGACGATAATACAATTTACTCCCAAGTAACACGTATTTCTCCCAGTAAAAAAATTGCTATTTGTGCGCTATAATTAATGATAATTTATGTGATGCACCTTTTCTGAAAAAAGTCCACCATTAACCCGTGTCTTGCGCAGTGATTGCAAAATCTGATGCCTATGCCAAGTTCTATTACCCGAATTCTGACTCTTACTGTCAAAGGAAGACAGCAAGAGTTATCTGGCACCACCCGCCACGGTATGCCACCGACAGGTTACGTTCGCACACCCCGATACCACCCACTGTTTTCTTGGCTGAGTGTGTCAAAAGTGACACTACCTTGGCCGGGAACAAATCCAGCTGGGCCGCAGCGCTAAGGAGCGGTGATCACGTAGAGGGTCTCCCACTTGTGCAATATGGCAGTTTACACTTCTGGGACTTGACGACAGAGCCTTGTTTTATACTATAAAGAAATGAAAAGGAAAACCACCAAAATTCTCATTGCTGTCATGGGAAGACTGCAAGAGTAATCTGGGACTATAAAATGCATAAAAACTTTGCGTTTCTCCTGCATAGGAACCGGATGAAAAAAATGAAAGAAACGAAGAAGAAATGTGTCAAAAATAGCCCATACTGAGAAGCGAGTCAAAAATAGCCTATACTGAGAAGCGAGTATTAAACAAGATTGTCCACGGACAATGCTCCAGCTCACGAATGCTGTTGTCAAGATTTATGACATACAAGTCTAACCTGTAACCCAAATTTCAAGACAGTAAGGCTATATACCTGGCGTCAGTCAAGATTTTACTGCAAAAAACGGTTTCTCGTTTACATGTATGGTTTATATATCCCGCTACATTCCATCAAAATTTTAGGACGTTTCCATTTAAATTCCAGGAGGAGTTTTCATGAAAATTGTTTTTGGCTGATATTTCCACCAATTTTAGGCGAATCACGAAAGAAGCTAATAGCCAGGTGGGTACCAAAACATGAAACCTATAATCAGAATTTCAAGAGATTGAGGCCAAATGCCTAGAGCCAGTTGCGTTTTCAATGATGTTTTTGGCGAGTCACCAAAAAAAAAGCTACAGCCAGATAGGTGCTAATTTCTGCTCCCATAATTCAAAATTTCAATGATGTTTTTGGCGAGTCACCAAAAAAAAAAAAAAAAAACTACAGCCAGATAGCCGGATAGATACTAATTTCCGCTCTCAAAATTCAAAATTTTAGAAGGTTATACTATATCCGTAGCGTTAGTATGATTTTAGTAAGAATTGGTTTTTCACCCATATTTCTTCTTTTTTTAACTAAAATTTAAAGACAGTAAGGTAATTTCTATGGTGTGAGTTATGATTTTACTGAGAAAGTAATGGCCAGGTACGCAGTAATACCTGCTACCTATGCTTAAAGTTTCAAGACAGTAAGAGTATTTTCCCTAAGTTGGTTAGGATTTTACAAAAAAGACAAAACGTTTTACCGCCAATATTTTGGCGAATGGCCAAAAAAGGTGTCAGGATAAGTCGCCATCAATCCAACTCGCCATAAGGCGACTTGGTATACCAACTCTCCACAGGTGACTTGGCAACCAAGTCGCCTTCTTTTGTGCAAACTCACCACAACTTGCACACCACATTTCATTTTTTATTTTTTATTCTGTTTTACCGTTTCTTGCCTTTAATCTGTATTGTTATTTTACCGTTTCCTACCGAATAATAGACTTTTGCTAATTGCCGAATCGAATGTTTAAAGTTCTTTTGAAACAGCTAATTGCGTTAAAGTACATTGTTAATTATCATCTCCCCGAAAGTTAAAAAGCTCTTTCAAAGCTATTTTGTTTGCAAACTACTTTTTTGTAATCTACACTTAAAAGAAAGAATAGAACACAATTGAACGACCGGTCTAGCGAATACAAATTTAATTGCAATTATTTGTGGAAAGTTGAAAGAAAAAATAACACATTGCGCACATTAATTGCAATCACGTATGCTATGAACGTTTCTTTAATTCGGTTCCATCCAACTATAGATTGCAATTTGTTTTGACAAAAAGAAGAAGAAAGTTACTTTATGGTAATTACACTTAATATCATTGCAATTCGTTGAAATTCATCGAACCAATAACGCCTTCATGGTGCAAACGGAGGGCCAATAATCTGTTTTATTCAATAGATTGTAATACACATTTTTTAAATTTACATTTTATACACCATTTCTCGCCATACTCAATTTTATATATATATATAAAGCGATTATCCAACCTATTTATAAAGTCGTAAAGGAGGACACTGTGTCTGCAAATCTCACCAGAAAACATACTGGCGACTTGGCAGTAGTGTAGGCGAGTTGGCACACAATTCGTAATTCTAGGCGAGTTGGCTGTGGTGACTTGGCATAGGGGTTTATGGCGAGTTGGATTGATGGCGACTTGTCTAGAATCCGCCAAAAAAGTAATCGCTAGGTGCATTTTATGTGCATTTTTCCATCATAACCATAGGATATACGTTTTAAAGAAAATTGTGTTTTGGCCATATTTTTCGCGAATTTCCAAAAAAGTAACAGGCAGGTAGGTAGTAATGTGTGCCACTATAACAAGTACAAGGCAATTAGGTTATTTTTCTGGCGTTAATTAAGATCTTTCGGAAATTAATGGCTTTTTAGCCAATATTTCGGTCAATGTTTGGGAATCACAAAGAAGGAAAGAGAGAGCGAGAAACAATAGCAAAGTAGTTCCAATATCCGCTTCCCTAATTCAAAGTTTTAAGATGATAAGATTATATAACTGGCGTTAGTTAAGATTTAAGTGAGAAATTGTTTTTGTAACCCATATATCCGACAATTTGTCCGAATTGTGAATAAAAGTAATAGCCAGGTGAGAACCAATGATGACTATCTTTATCTAAAATTTGAAGAGAGTAAGGACATTTCTCTGTTTTGAGTTAAGATTTTATTTATTTATTTTTTTATTTTTTGGCTAATATTTCCACAAAAGTTTGGTCAATCACGAAAACAAGTAATATCCGGATGAGTAGTAATGATTGCTACCAACACTCGAAAGTTCAAGACAATGAGGCTCCTTTCCTGGAGTAAGTTAAGATTTTACTTTTTTTGAGGGGAGGGGGGTGTTTCGATAAAATTTCCGTCCATTTTTGGCGAATGGCCAAAACAAATAACAGCCAAGTGGACACTTATGCATCCTCCCTTCCACCAAAACGTTAGAACGTGTCCATGAAAACCCTAAAAGATACTTTTTCGAGAAAAATTGCCAATATTTCCGCTAAGTTTTGAAAAATGACAAAAAAAAGAGCAGCCAGTTAGGCAGTAATGTGTGCTACTGTAACTTAAAATTACAAGGTAATGACGCTATTTTCGTTAAAATTTTACTTATTCTTTTTCGCAAAAATTTCTGCCGTTTCTTGTCCAATCACAAAAAAAATTTAATAGCCGGTTACGTAATATTTACTGCTACCGTTACTTAAAATTTCAAGACAGTACGACTATTTTCCTGGAGTTAATTCAAATTTTATGAATTTTTGTTTAGTTTAGGCAAAACGTTTCGCCAATTTTTGGCCAATCACCATATATTATAACAACAAGAGCACCGGAACGCTGCAAATCCATTCGTCCTTCGCACGTAATACAAACACAGTATGACATATTTAACGAGTTCAGTTTGTATGCATGCATTACTTTCCAATTAATTAAATGGCTAAGTTTCGATCTCAATTTTGGCTAAATAAATGAAAAGTCGGACAAACTGAATACGGGGTGCACAACCACATTACATGAGGAGTAAATCTGCAAGGGATCTGAAATGTGTGTGCTTACCCGTTCGGGGGAGTTGCGCGTACAAGACCACTACCCAAAAGCGTGACGGATAGACGGACAAACCAAATCCTATAGTCCCTTCGCCAACAAAGTTGGGCGAAGGGATAACAAGGTAGTAGTAAAGCCTCCTAGCTTTCCTTAAAAGTTCATGACAATAAAACTACTTGCATGGAGTTCCTCATGATTTTACTAAAAACATTTGGGGTTTTTCGCCAATTTTTAGCAAAATGACAAAAAAACTAACAGTCAGGTAGGTAGTAATGCTTGCTATCTTTACTTTAAATTTCAAGACAGTAAGAAGGGAGATATTTAAGATCTTACTAAAACTTTTTTGTTTTTTTTTCGCCAAAATCTTCGCCAATTTTTGAGCCAATCACTAGAAAAAGAAACTGCCAGGTAAGTAATAATGTCTGCTACTTTTCTTAAATTTTCAGGTCTGTAAGACTCTTTTCAAGCAATTAGTTAAGAATTTATTCAAAAGTAATAGCCAGGAAGATGGTAACGCCTGCTACGTTCACCTAAAATCTCAAGACAGACTATTTTCCCGCAGTCAATTAAGATTTTACAACAAAAAAAAAAAAAACAGTTACTTTTCCGCCAATTTTCGGCGAATCGCCAAAACAAGTAACAGGTGGGTGGACACCTATGCAACCTCTCTTCCATCAAAATTGTAGAATGTTTTCGTGAAAAGCCTAGGAGATACACTTTACAGAAAATTTTGTTTTGGGCCGATATTTCCGCTAATTTTTGGCGAACTGCCAAAAAAAGTAGTAATATCACTCAGGTGGTAATGTGTGCTAGTGTCACTCAAAATTACAAGGCAATGAGGCTATTTTCCTGGAGTTCGTTTACATTTTAATGAAAATTTTTGTAGTTTTCCGCCCAACTTTTTATCAGTTTTTTGGCCAATCACCAAAAAATGATATAACAGTTAGGTAATATTGGCTGCAACCGTTACTTAAAATTTTAAGACTGTAATACTATTTTCCTGCAGTTTATGAATTTTTTTTTTAATTTTTAGCCAAAAATTTCAGCAATTTTTGGTCTAACACCAAATATTGTAACCAGGTAGATGGTAAGGCCTGCTACCTTTCCTTCAAATTTCAAGACAGTAAGACTATTTTCTTGGAGTTCGTAAAGATTTTTCTGAAAATATTTTGGTTTCTCGCCAAGTTTTTGTCAATAACTAAAAACAGTAACAGCTGTTAATGTTTGCCAGCTTTACCTAAAATTTCAAGATAATAAGACTATTTGCCTGGAATTCCTCAAGAATTTATTTAAAGTTTTTGGTTTTTCGCCAACATTTTTTTTTGACAATCACCAAAAAAAAACCAGATATGTAGTAATGCTCGCTACCTTTTCTTAAAATTTCAAGACAACAAGACTATTTTCGCCAAAAAAGCAATAGCCAGGTGGACATAAATTTTAGAATATTTCCATCAAAACCCTAGGAAGAGATACGTTCTAAAGAAATTTGGTTTTGGGCCAATATTTCCGCCAATTTTTGGCGAACTGCCACAAACATAATAGCCAAGTAGGTGCTTATGTCCGCTACCATCAACCAAAATTTCAATACATTCTGGAAAAAAGCCTAGGTGGAGATACGATTTTCAATTTAAAAGCGTACGTACGCACACACTTTCAATGACTGCTATAGCCCCTGCTTCTGTAGAAACTGGGGCTAACAAGGTTGCTCTTGGATGCAAAGAAATTTGACATTTAGGTGAAATCTCTCTATCAGTTCTTCCATTTGTCAGTCATAATTCAGAATCAGGGTTGGCAAAAAAGCGGCCAATTCTAGATTTTGCCTGTCTAGATCTGGAAATTGCCGGGAAAATCTGGCCAAATCTGGTCAAATCTGGCAAAATCTGGCAAAATTTAAAATCATGAATTATCGCCAGATTTTTGTATAATTGGGGAAACGGAGTTTCTAACTTTGATAGGTATAATAAAAAGGTATTCAGTTAAACTACTGATTACTAAACATCAAAACACTGTATTCAACCGGAGATTAAGAATGCTCGATAGGATTAATTTGTCGTAAAGCCACATAAAAAGAGATTATCGCCAGGTTTTTATAATTAGGGAAATGGGGTTTCTAACTTTGATCGGTACAATAAAATGGTGTTTAGTTAATGTTATGATTATTAAACGTCAAAACACTGTATGAAACCGGGGATAAGAATGCTCGAGCGGATTAATTTGTTGTGAAGCCACATACAAAGAGATTTAATTACCGGAGATGCAACTATTCCAAATTCCTACTCAAATTTATTACTCTGAACAACTACTCCAAAGTACTCATGAGTAAATCGACAGGTTAGTATATAACGTGCAGCATCTGCAGAAATACAGATACGAATGCAAATATGCAAATATGCCTAAAGATCCAGTTTGGTCGTTTTCACAATTATCACAGACCCAAAATTAAGGACCTTCGCAAATTTTGGACAATAGACATTTGTTATTATATCGATATGCTTTAGTATGGATGGGGAGTGATTTTAGTGCCAGATAATTTGTAGATGTAAAGTGAAATACATGAACCTTAGTATTAGATAGAATTGCGGATTAGACTTTTTAACCAAAAATTGCAACCAAATTTTAACCAAAAATTACTATGTGCTATTGAATTTATAGGAAAGTGCATTATTTATGTAAATAAACGTGTACTTGGGTGAATAAAACTACTTTTGCTACATTCCAAGAAAAAATAAATATTAAAATTAAATTAACAAAAAAAATTGTTAAATAAATTGGGGGAAAAAACCAGATTCTGCCAGATTTGGCCAGATTGGGCCACTTAAAGAGATTCTGCCTTGCCGGCAATTGCCGGGCAAATCGGGCCGGCTAAATCTTGCCAACCCTGTTCAGAATTTTGAGAACCATCCAAATTGTGATTTGGCTTATTGCTGTCTAGCTGCAAGAAGTGGCCCGCTACTGATAAAGAAATATACCAAGTAAAAATAAGAAGGGCTGACTTGGAGCTAATTTCTTTAGCTTTAGCTCCAAGAAGCGTCACGCTACAGAGTTCCACGTACCGCTTCAAAGCTCTGCTATATAACGACATGCAAGACAACTGTGCTCGCTTTGAGGCATCTCTGTAGCTATCTGTGCGAGATTCAACGACCCACATATCTTTATTAGCACTTGCTAAAGGCCCTGAAAGTACCACAGTAATGATATACAACTTCTGTGTTAAGCTTTCTTTATAAAGAAAAGTATATAGAAATAACCACACATCTCCAACAATAACTGGCATTTGTTTGCATACAGGGAACATACTTTATCACATGAAAAGTGAAAATGAATTTTGCAATTATCCGCCAAAAAAACCTTTTTAATTGATATTTCAAAAGTCACGGAAGAAACTAAAATTTAAATACTGTTGATGTGCAGAATAAATTGATGTCTAATTCTGCATCTTTCAATTATTTGAGTATACACTTTACAGATAATCCATAACCCCTTATTTAAACTTTTGGTCACTTGACATTGGTTACATGACATTTAAAGGCCGGAACGTAAACAAACATTTGACAGATGAGTGCGGAAGCTAACTCTTCTGCACTTAACGCAGTCCAAGATTATTCTTGCGGTCTTCCTATGGCAGCAAGAGTCACAGTTCCTATAATAGAACGTGTCATTTTTTATGTGAATTTTGCGATGCTAAAGTGCATCACATAAATGGCCCGATTATAAATTATGGTTCACAGTTTTTATGGTCCAATGACAATTTTGTACTGAGAAAAAAAAAGATGTTTTCTTGAGATCAGGAAAAATAATCCTCCATTATCATCCACAACAATGATTCTACAACTGCAAAACCACTCTTTACTCAAGTAAAATGGTATCAATCAGGACGAAAATAATGCGCCAGGATACTTCTCACTGTGCGCTTTCAGAAAAGCCTGCTAGTCCGAACTTCAGTGTAAGAGAACGTGCGCCGAAAGATCCAGAGTCTGGAAAGTTGAAATCAACGACCATTCTTATTACAGAAACTGTGACCCTTTCTGTCCTAGGAAGAACGAAAGGGTCCGCTGGGACTACACTTAAAGATATACAGCCCATTAAAAATTGTGCATGTTTTACAAAACGGATTCCAGTAACCTACGACCGTCTGTCACTTTTGGGTGGTTTTTCAATGATTACTTTTTTGTTTTCGGTGTAATGGAGTTCCCCTTTGGAATGTCGAAAGTTTAGAATTTTAGGCATGTTTCCAGAGAACTACAAAGCAAACTGTAGTGTTTGTGTTGAGTATAGGGAAATTAAATATTTCCGGGCAAAAAATTTGTGGACAACTTTAATTCGCCATATTATTTTGTCATCCCGAAATCTAAGAATTTTGCGAATTAATTTATTCTTTTACATAGATAGATTTTATTTCAGACTTGTAGTCCATATTTTGTTTAAAATGTATATTTTCAAAATAAATGCAAACAAAAAAACGGGACGTTACAAATATATCGGTAAAAAACTGAGTACATAATGAAGATAAATAGTCTAAGATTGTATAACAATGGTAACATTAACTGTATGACATGTGTAATGTATATACTCAAGTTGTTGTCATGTTTAGTTTGGGTAGTGCATATAATATTTTGTTCCAGTGTTTAAACAAAGTAGACTTAATAGCAATATCACTATTGCACATTGCTCGTAAAATGACATTGTCGGAATTCATAATACGTTTTAATACACTACTTACATAGACACGCTCGACAGCTTTACATGTAGTAATTCTACGTAATACCATCTCAGTACTGACACTGCATCTCTTACTTAATATGATTATATTTAAGCATTAAATAACTGCATAAACAACTAATATTAAAAGAAAAAGTATACCAAAATGCCGAACATGAACTGGTTAAAGTAGTGCTACCATTTAAGGGGGTGTTGTTTTATTTAGTCGACCTCTCGGGTGCTAACTGGTGAGACAACAATGACATTTTCAGGATAAATGTTGTTTTCTGGGATGGCGAACTGGCATGATCACTGGCGAAAGACATAGGTTACTGGTATATTTAGCTAGTCCTAGATGACTCTTGCGGTCTTCCTATGACAGCAAGAGTCATAGTTCCTATAATAGGAAATGTCATTGATGTCAATTTTCAAATCTCGGCGCACGATTGGGGCCAACGGCGTTATTTTAGATAGGGTGCATCACATAAATGGCCCAGTTATAAATTATGGCGCTAAGTTCTATGATCAGATAACAATTTTTTACTGAAAAAAAATTATGTTTTCTTGAGATCAGGATATCGAATCCCCCATTATCGCCCACAACAACAGTGAATCCACAGTTGCAAAACCACGCGTTACTCTAGTTTGGGAGTTTCGCTGAGGTCGAAAATAATGCGCCAGGTTACTTCTCAGTGTGCTTTTAAAGAAAAAGACTGTCAGCTCGAGCCTCGGTGTCCTTGAACGTGCGCCGAAAGATCCAAAGCCTCGAAAATTGATATCAATGGCCATTTCTATTGCAGGAACTGTGACCCTTTCTGTCCTAGGAAGATAGAAAGGGTCCTCTGGGACTGATATTTAGCATGACATTTCTGTAAATGTTTGAATAACGGTGACCGTTATGCAGGATTCGAGCCTCATATCAAACGAAGTTGCGGAACAATGCGGAACAATGGAAGACGTCGTAGCTCTGACAGAGAGATATACCGAGTGATAGTCCCAGAGGACCCTTTCTATCTTCCTAGGACAGAAAGGGTCACAGTTCCTTCAATAGAAATGGCCATTGATCTCAATTTTCGAGCCTCTGGATCTTTCGGCGCACGTTCAAGGACACCGAGGCTCGAACTGGCAGGCTTTTTCTTTAAAAGCACACTGAGAAGTACCCTGGCGCATTATTTTCGACCTCAGCGAAACTCCCAAACTCGAGATAAGCGTGGTTTTGCAACTGTTTATTCACTGTTGTTGTGGGCGATAATAAGGGATTCGATATCCTGATCTCAAGAAAACACATGTTTTTCTCAGTAAAATATTTTTATCTGAGCATAAAACTTGTGCGCCATAATTTATAATTGGGCCATTTATGTGATGCACCCTTTCTAAAATAACGCCGTTGGCCCCAGTCGTGCGCCGAGATTTGAAAATTGACTTCAATGGCTTTTCCTATTATAGGAACTATGACTCTTGCTGTCATAGGAAGACCGCAAGAGTCATCTAGGACTAACCGAGTGAGTGAAGAGCTGACTCGGAGATAGGTGAACCTGTACAAGGAGAGAAACATAAAATTGAACAGCACATCGTAATTGGCAAAACTGAAAATGTGTTCTTTTAATGCGACAGCAGCGTTTGCGGCGGTTGTTCCATGTTTATTTACAAACTTTAAGCCATGCCATTCACTATTACATTATAATTATGGGTCATAATAATTTTCATCAGCCAACAGACGAGTTTGTAAAATAGCCAATTACGATGTGCTGGTCAATTTGAATGTTCCTTGCCTTGTACATGCACTAGAACATACCGGTGAATATATTTTATGTAATGCTTATTTAATTGTCAACTGTTTATCATTTCTTTATACTATTAGCCTAGCATGTTGCCGCTGATACATTAAAACTTTTCAGCAGTTTTCAGCGAGTGAATTTGCTTCTGTCGGTACTTATATTATCGCTCAAACAACACGTTTTTTGGGAAAATCCGAAATCGGTTCAAAACAAATATTAAATGCAGAGTTTTGTAATTTTATTCTTAACAACATATATCTTTTGACTCTGCATTGTTTTCGGTACTCGAAGAGAAACATCCATAGCTTTTTAAAGTTTATTTACATTTTTCACTCATCACATGACACGGTATATTTATTCAATCACATGACACAAGGCTTGTTTTAAAATTTGCGTAGTCTAACCACGTTTGGTGATGGACAAACTAAAATGCTATTCGTGTTATGGTATTCCTGCTGTTGATTTATTTATGCTCTTTTGAAACTAAGGATTTGTTTCAAAAAGTAAATCCACTGTATGCAAAGAGAACCATTTTCACGCCCCGCTAGCATATCTTAGCATGCACACAACAACTACGCAATGACAAATTTCCACACTTTCGAATTTAGGATACCCACAAGTTATTCTCTATACTCTACTACTGTCTTTTAGACGTAATATGAAATAAGTGTACGTTCTTCAATTCTACGCATAAAACTTCAAACATATTCTCAAAGATTTGACCAAATGACTGATTGCCCAAAGACGTTAACACTTTGTTATCTGGAATACTTATAAGCTTACGACGCCCATCAATAGCAGGTCAATTGATTGGCTAATGGATTTCTGTGAACTAAACAAGCCTTGATCATGTGTCAGTGGTGTCTATAAGTCTTTAAGGCATTGGACCCCTTATTGAAAGCGAATATTAACTGAACTAGTACGGTGAAGTAAATGTGCACTTAGACAAATTTGGGTCCATTTTGAACTCAATTCAAATCGCACTGTCTTTTGTTGAAAAACAAATAAGCCACTACTCCGCCTATAAGCGGTAGTTCACGTCCGTAACATTTAAATTTTCTATTGCTTATAAACTTAGTTTTGAGAATTGTATCCAGAATATTTTAACGGCAAATTAAAGAAATTCCCTACCGTTAAGGGTTTGTTTCAAAACTTCATAGTCGAGCATATTAACAGAATGGTAAGTCAGTGCCCCAACTTACAACCACTCCCTCCCCCCTCCCCGCCCCAGCATCCGTTGCATGACTTGTAATTGAAAGCAAAAATGCATTTTATATAGTAAATCCTCGGAATACTAATATCCTCCGATGTTTTCAGTCAGAGGATTTCAAATACGGATACCGTACTTGATTTTTCTTCGCAAGCATATAATCGTTGATACCATTTTGAGGCAGTATCGTAGCTGTCAGCCGATATAAATTTTATGCCATCTCCGCCTTTGTCAACTATGAAGAGGCCATAATCCGTTCTGGCAATTATTTTAACATCACTAATTTGTAGTTGGTAGGACCGTCTGTAAAACTAATGATTTATATGAAACATTTTCCTAAATACTGAGCTTAAAGTAAATAAGGTGTCGGTAAGCTCAGTCGGTAGAGCGTTGGCCTTGTAATCCTAAGGTCCCTGGTTCGAAACCAGCCAGGGGTGGAAAGCGGAGGATTGGCTTTCGCTCAAATTGCCTTAGCTAAACGACTGCACAACAAAATTCACCACCACGGAATTCAAAATTGGCACAATTGAGTCTTCCGGCCATCCCTTTAAAAAAATAATTTAACATCACTAATTTGTAGTTGGTAGAACAGGTCTGAATGCATGACTCTTTATTAGAGTACATACAAAGTGTGGATGTCCTATTATGAATACAGTTTACTGAGTTAACAGTCCATCTATTTTATTTTGCTTGGCCTGGTTTAATTTTGAGAGTTAGCAAAGTTGGCGGTTTGCTCCCAAATTAAAGTCCTAATTATACGTTCGAACCGTAACGGTTGAGTGTGGGAGTCCCTTCGCATACTTTAAGATACCCAGGGTTGTACGAAAAAACGGGAGAAAAAAGTGAGTTGATAAAAGTGACTTGTTGCGACAAAGTTGGAGGATTGATCAGTTGAATGTCAAGCGAAAGTCGGCTGCCAAGCGAGAGTCGGATTGAACTGATTTTAGAAGATTGCACTGCAGTTTCTTTTGATGTCCAGGATGCATGATGGGAGCAATTTAGGGAAAAGGGTAGTCTTGTTTTGGAAAGAGAGCATAAAAAGTGGGAGGATAAAATTCGATTCATAGAAAAAGCGGCACGTAAAAGAGAATTACTTGCTGGAACTCTAAAGAGAAGTGAACAGAGTGCAAAAACAGCCGGAGCACCTGTAAAAAGGAAGGAGAGACGACTAAGATGTGAAGAAGTTGGAGAAAAATCGTATTTTCTTTGGGACAAGAAAATATGTTGTAGGATTTCGAGAGAAAGCATGCCCAGTCAGCTGCTTGGGAGGAGATGCAGCTCACAATAATGTGAAAGATTTTTCCTGGATATTAACAAACATTCGTCTCAGCTTTTGGGATATTCGAGAGGGAGATAATAGAAAATAGCCTGATCTCTTTTCGAGGATGAAGAAGGGTATTACATAAATAAAAATGAGAGAGGAGGCACGAAATGAGATTCAAAGATTGAAGAATTTGAAGAGGCGTTGGTTTGGAGAAATGATATCGATAAGGGGGAGACAAAAAAACCGTTAATTTTGACTGACCAGCCTTAGGAGTTTCTTCGTTAGAAGGTAGACAGATATTTATAGGGTGAGTTTTATGTGTCGAAAAAAGGCTTGGCTATTTTGGCTCAAGAATGTGGGTGTGGCTGCTTACGAAAAGAAGGTCAGATTCTCGAGGAGTGAATTAATAGAAACGACAAAGCTGTAAAAAGGAGGCATATTAGTCATTGGATAAATGGATCTACTGGGTTAGTAAGGTCGAACAGGAGAACGGGACAGAGCGTTCGATAATCGAACGAGCAATGGGTCGGCGAAGAACAGCAAGGAAAGTCTTCACTGCGGATTAATAAACATTTGTTGCAATATATACTGAAGCGCAAAAGAAACACCACAACAACTTTTAAAAATAATTTACGATATAAGAAGCGGATATTTATCGAATTTCAAACACAACATGCCTTGGTACACCGAATTATCATGGCATGATCATTCATCCGTGCCATACTTCTTCGAGAAACAGTACCGCTATTCGACCAAAGACCCATTGATCTTGGTATTAGGTAAGAAAAATTGATTCAACCTTCTTTTTACCCTGAGATTCTTTGAAAAGAAAAATGCGTTAAGTGACAAATTGGACATTTTGGCCCAAAGGTTAAGTTAAACATGCCACGCCTCACTAAACAAGAAAGGGAATGAACCATGGGTATATTGGAAAGTGGCATGTCAGCAACACGTGTCGCTGAGCAGTTTGAATGTTGTCGGATGATGGTTTACAACCTGCAAGAGCGCCAAGAAGTTACAAGAACAACAGACGACCGCCCATGAAGTCGGAGACAACGCGTGATGTAAGATCGCGCGATTGTTCGAGAGAACCTTCGAAGCCCCTTCTGGACATGCAATGAGCAATCGCAGTCGGGATTACAGAACTGAAGGTGTGTAGTGTTTAGCGACGAGTCCCGGTATCGATTTTTTAAGCTGACCGTCGTCAAAGGGCGTAACCAGCGATTTCACAGGAACAACGTCCATGAAGTTGATCGATTCGGAGGTGGATCCATAATGGTTCTGTTGGTGCTTTCAGATGGTTGTTAGGCAATTTGACGGTACAGCGATACGTTGATCAAGTCCTGGCACCGCACGTGCTACCCAGCTTCCAGAACAACCCATATAGTGTGTTAATGCTCGACTAGATGTAGCCAGGCTTATCACAGCTCCTCTGCAGCCAACAACATTGTCAGTCTTTACTGGCCACCTTATAGCCCAGACATGAGCCATAGAGAACCTTTGGGACCATCTGGATCGGAGGTTGCGATCCAGACTACCAGCACTTACGAGTGGAACAACTTTCCTCAGCATTGAATCAATCGTTTGGTTACGTCTATGCCAAGAACAGTCGTTGCTTTGACCAGCTTTGACTGACAGTTTTTGGACTTTAGTTTTCTGTTGTTGGTGAGTGTGACTTCATTAAGTCGTAGTTGTATCCGCGTAGCTGTTAATATGTTTTAAATATACAAAAATATTGTGACACCATAGTATCTGTTACTTGGTCAAACTGACTGCACCGACGGACGGTCGAAAATGTGATCGGACCGACTCTAAGTCAGGAGCACAATAAAAGACGTCTGTTCAGTTTCAATTCAGAATCAATTCTTCCTTTATTCCAAAAAAAATCATCAAACGTAACTACACGCATACGCGCGACGTAACGGCCACGCAACGTCACGATCGACGTTGCGTGCCCACATCAATCAATCAATTACGAAATCAATTACCGAAAGTAATCAGCACATGATTGATTGTTCACAACTTCAAAAATTTTTCACAATATATCTGTTGTAAATTTACGTTTGCGCTCAGTATATATACAAGAATGAAGAATGTGGGGCCAAAGATACAAATTTGATGGAGGAAACCTGGTTGATGGGATCGCAGAAACAGCCCTCAATGGGGGTTATTCGTGAAAAGGAACGGGAGGAAGTAAATTTAGCCGTGTAGGGCCGTGTTGTACGACTACATTCTCATGCGCTGGACATCAACAGAACACGTGACTTGGGTGCATAACATTAGCTGGGAATTCGAATGTGCAGAACAAGGTCGTTTTTTGACAATGCTTAAGTGGAATGCAGTGGTACGTACATGGTTTCTGCTTTGGTGATGGATGATAAATTAGAAAGTGACATTGCTTCAAACAACAAATTTACCCCATGTAAAAATTAGAACAAGAGTGCATACCAGCGTCAGTGTAACTGTAGCATATAAAACACTCTTTAATGTCGCACAGCGCTTTGTTTGTTTTTGTGCACAAAACAACTGTCTCCCCTGCTACATGTGCAATATGATGTAATAACATGCTACAGGCACCTTCGTAGTATATTTGGTACATTACATAACCAAACCTAAACGCGTTAAATAAGGGTAGACTTGCGGTCAGTTTCCTACAAAAGGAGTGAATGTGTCAATGTGATTTTCTGGAAATCCAGATGTAACACCTCGTTCGACTTCACACCCAGAAGAAAACGAATCTTGGTCAGATATTTACATGACCGATAATACGAAACTTAGCGTAGAAAATATATAGCACATTGAAAAACATAGATAAATTCATTTTATGGATACAAATACATACAATGCAATGCTGGTTGTTTTTAATTTTTTGTCAGCCAGAAAATCGCGAATATATATGAAAATATTTTCAGGAAAACAATAGGGGTCCGACTAGGAATGACGTCATGCTCTTGACGTCGCCCCCATAAACAATAAGAACCTTCCTTAACTGAGAAAAATAGCAGCCAAAAATGAGAAAAACAGTGTGACCTGCGGGTCTTTATACGAAAACAAGTTGCCACGAGGTAGCGAAGAATAATACTATTCAACTAAAAGATGATAAAATTTTATTAAGCCAAGCACATTAAATTGAACAATACACTACAAGTGTTGTGACTAAACGTTACGAGGAGCGCAAAACGAAGTGTACGTAACGGAGCTCGGACTGCAAAGCTCCACGAGTTGCGTTGCGTCGCGCTTATATACTGCCGGAGCGTCGTGTAGTTACGAAGCTGTCAATCACATTATGCGAACTGTCGCTCCAGACGAGCGACCGTCAATCACGTACAACAAAGTAAACAATAACAATGTCACAATTACCCCATGGGGTTTCAGAAAACGCATGTCCTCATGCAAAAATACATTGATAAATACACGTTAAACTTTGCAATAAATTTTGCACATAAGTATATTATATTTACAGGTTGACTGTTCAAGAACCATTTCAACATTCAAGAAATTACATCTATACGTAGCGGCGAGAATCTCTTTGGAGCAGAGTTCCAAGTTGGTCGTTTTTTATATAAACAACAGTATTAATAACCTTAAAAGAATTTTTCTGCAAAACTGTCTTCTTTACAATAAAATGTTAAATAACAAAGTTCCTTTATAAATGCATCAATAACAACGTGTTTACGTAATGCAACAAATAATTTGCTAATATTTGAAATCGCTTTTATCAATATTAAACAATTTTATATTAATTTACATGTTACTGTGAACAATTTATAACTATTTTAACTGTGTAAGAAGAACATGAACCCAGTGTACACGATAATCAATGATAATAAAATTAATAAAACAATAAATACGTATGTTTTCTTTACTATGTTAGCTGCTTGCACCCAAATAAATAAATAAATTTTGTCGATATGAGTAAGTGCGTAAGCTAAATTTTATATATTACTAGTTTATAGCAGTATAGGAGATCTTTCAAGATTTAAAACATATTTACACGTAAACAAAACATATTGAAAGATTATATACAGATCTCCAGTGATGTAAATTACTCTTAGCGATAAGTTATAGCAACTATACATATGTATAATGCAATCCGTAAAAGTAAGATATGCGTCAAAAATGCGTCATTTAAGCTTTATAGCTACTTTAAAATATTTTCAAAGTTTAAAATATACTACATTAAAGCTTTATTTTAAAATATTTTTGACATTTTAAAATATACGATTAAATTAACCTTGTACTGAATCAAAAATAAATATACACTTCCCCCTTCCGAATAAAAGATAGTCCTTATCTGTTTATCTGTATAGTAAGCTAATACACCCCAACTTTAGCTACAAACTACGCATAGTAATGCAGTATAAGAGGCTAATATTGCGCAACATACAGCAAAAAAAGATATTTAAAAGATTTTAAATATTTGTCATTTTAATAATATTTGCCAATACTGAATACACTAGTGTACGACTAGAATGGTTAAATGTGACTAGTTTTACCGTTATAAATGACTAGATATAGACTCATTATATTTAATATTCACTGTTAATTAACTTGCCACATTTGACGAATTATTAATAAAGAATAAATAATATTTACCACTTTTTTTAACAGTTTAAGTAAAAATACATATTTTCCCATTGAAGAATTTGAACTTAAATATACCACAAAATATACCCCCTTTTTAAATTATTTTATCCCAATCTTCAATAGTAAAACTTTGTATCTCCACTCATCTGAAAATAACTATTTCCAATAAAATAAATGTCCATTTTAACACTGGTATTAACGATAAACTAAAACGTACATAAAATTCACGAAAATCGGACTATGCTGACGACACCACCTGGCGTAGATACCACCTCAGCTGACGTTACGGGGCACACGGGATTGCAGCAGTTGACCAAACCTGAAGACCAAATATCATCATGTACTAATCGGCATCAAAGTAAGTACATATCAGAAAATGTGTTCTCAAACTTGAAGTAGTGGAAGAAACGATTTGATGAACTGGTGTATTTCAAAATTTTGTCGAATTCCTATGTTGAGTAAACACTCTATTGCTATCTGTTCATGACGAATAACAGCTAATAACTGACATGGACCTCCGATGGTATCCATTCATTTACTTATTAAGCCCATAAACTAGAAGCAATCTTGAAACGATTTTATATTGATCAGCTCCCAGCTCCCTATCCCCATCAATAAGCCAGGTAACAATATAAAACCCTGCCATATTGCTCTCAAATAAACCGTATTTGAGTCAACGATATGACACTCGCTCTTTTAACTGGATCTAATCACTCAGTATCAAACTCGTTATTTATGTTGTCAAGTAAAATGTCGTTATTTGTAGACTCCATCAGTTTATCTCATTCCAATCAAACTTTCCTAGGACCTTGCACTTTGGCCAAACATTGCAAGAGTACCATTCTTTTACTTCTAACTTGAAACTTTACAGCATACGTCCACATTATATGCAGATGAAATCAAATTGTAATTTATACTTGTTGCTACAAGCTAGGGTACTACAGAAGTTCATAAATGAGTTGCAGTGACTCACCATAATAACTCTGTATTTCAACAGCGAATAGTAACATCAACCACATCCAATCTGTACAAAATAAAATGAACTTATCTTCGTTATCTAGTAGACTAAGGTCGAATCCTAGAACTGGTTCTTCGCCAAGGTCCTCGTCTAAACGAAAATCTTCTATAACACGTACATCATCTTCCCCAATGCCTGAAAGTTTTACCGCTTCATCGAGAATATCTTTCTTTGCCACTTCTTTCTCCTTAACTGATTCAGTATTAAATGTGACCTCTTTCTTCTTCTTTCTACCTGACGTGTTGTTCTCCCTATCTTTTCTGTTCCTCCTCTTCTCTTTCGGCTTCTTCTTGCCAACTTTCACCACGCAGCTCTTTACCTGGGGCACTGGAAAATTATATACGAACTTTTCTAATTTTTGTAACGGCGTCGATGATTTTTCATCGTTTACGGAAAAGCTGAAAAGTTCATTACCTGGTGAAGGTAATTTGGTGGATGGGTTAGGAAACAACTCGGTTCTTTCAAATACTTCTTTCGGCTTCTGCGAAATCTGACGTTTGGGTATAGACTTGAATTGCGGCATTCTTTAATCTTTCGCCTCCCCTAATGTGGGTGTAGATCTAGACAATGTTTCAAACCAAATGCGGCAAATCTGCAAATCTTGTAAAAAGGAATAAATGTATACTCTACGAAAATACACCTAGTAAAATACTCCGCATTTTTGTTGTGGTTATGTTTGCTGACGACGTGAGAAAACATTACTTCTGGAAAGACACAATGCATGTCGCACAAATTGGAAATAAATGCAGCTGTTTTAACCGAGTGCATTTCTTTTATGTGTTGAACCAAGTTTTTCTGATTGCTTGTTGTAAAAATACATTTACTGCATTTAAGGTCTTCTTTCGCAGCTAATCGAGCAACTTTTGGTAATTTTGTTTTGCTCATCGAACTGGATGACTCAGTCAAAACGGTTTTGGTAGCAACCTTTTCTGCTATCAATTCCGTATGCGATGTCAAGACACTCAAAATATTATATATTTTATGTTGAAATACAATTTATGTAATTTTAGAACTCAAAAGTGAAGAAATTTGATATTAATTATGGATACGTTCCAAACATAACAACAACTGTTTGCATTCGAAACTGTAACAGCCGGTGTTGCCCCAAAATTGAGCCTCTAAAGAAATTCATCCACCTTTATCCCAGGTGTGACCAAATCATACCCGAAAGCTTTAAGCTTTATACCAGTCTGGTTTTCGCTTAATTCTTGTTGATTTACGTAGTGTTGTGTTCTCTTTATGTAACTGTGAAGACAGTTCACTTTCTTTGAAAATTTGGAAGTTTTCGATGGATCTAATTACCCATTCGGGCTGTAAATCGTCTTTCCGAATATAAGCTGGTTTGAGTTGATTATGATGAACTATTCGAGTACTTCCTCTTGATTTTTCTTGAATTTTGTATACAACATCACTGATTATTTGGACTATGTAAAATAGTCCTGTCCAGTGACATAACTTGGTTGTCGGGATCCAATAGTATACTGGATTTCCTAAACTGTATTGATGCTTCTTGAGACGGCTTAAGTAAACCTTGTGTCTATGTTTAAAGGCCTTATCTAACGTTTCTCAGGCTATTTGATGTGATTCAGCTAAATAATCTTTTAGCTTAGCAACATACTCATCAACAGAGTATTCTCTGTAATTTGCTGTTCTGGGCGTAATAGCATCCAATATCAATAAACTTTCTCGGCCAAATAACATTTTGTTTGCTGTGAAACCAGTTGAAGAATGTTTGCTGCTTCTCAACGCTAATAGTAAATATGGCAAATAAATATCCAACTGGTGAGAATCAAAGTTTTCTATCTTTGAAAGTATTTGTGTCAGTCTGTGATTGATGATTTCTATGAATCCGTTTGATTCTGGACGACGGACTATTGCACTGAATTTCTCTATCTCAAACAGTCTACACATTTCTTTGAAAATTTCCGACTGAAATTGTGTGCCGAAATCTGTGAAAATTTCTCTGGGTGCGCCGTACCGCGTAATCCATTGAATACAGAACTCATAAGCACAAGTCTCTGCTGTCATGTCCATGATAGCAAAGGCTTCCACCCATTTGGTAAAATAGTTTGCAACAACCAATATGTATTTTTTGCCTTTGTTATTTACTGGCAATGGGCCTAGAATGTCCATTCCTACTCGTCCAAAAGGATTTCCAACCAGATATCTCTTCAAATATGCACAGTACGATTTCTTCGGGTTCTTTTTCTTCTTGCACTGTATACAGGACTTGATCCAAAATGTAATGTCTTCAAGCATTTGCGGCCAGTAGTAACTGAATTTGATTTTCTTATGCACCTTTTCAACACCTAAATGGCCTCCTGTCTTGGTATCGGATAATATGCCATTATTTTCTTACGATATTGTTTAGTACGACTATCTAATAACGATTGTCGCTTTTAAAAGAGAAAAACTTTCTATATAAGATTCCCTCATGCAATACTAATGTTTGCCATTTAGCGAAAAGAGTCTTCACTAACTCATCATAATGTGCAATCTCTTCATATTCAGGTTTTTGTTGTGCTTTTAGAGCGTCTAAAACCACTCTGAACTCCTTTTCGCGGGCTTCATTTAGTTCTTCTAACGTCCACGGCAAAGAAATATCCTGCTGTATACAACGGACGACTTGTGTTTCTTCACTAAGGGGACACGGCGAGTTTTCAAACTCCTCTGTCGTAGGGTCACTACAATCATATTGCCAGAAGCAATTCCTTAATCGGCATCTACTAAGACTAGCGGCATTGCCGATTTTACAACCTGGCGTATGTTCAATGTCGAAATCAAATTGTGAGAGTAATTCAAACCATCTCGTCAACTGAGGATTAACTTCTTTAAAATGTAAGGGCCACTTTAAACTCTTATGATCTGTTTTCACCACAAACTCTGTGTCCATTAAATACATTCGAAAATGATTCACATGGTACACTATACTTAACAGCTCTTTTCTGGTGATGCAGTAATTTTTCGTCTAGGGATCTCAGCCCTGATTTACTTATCTATTTATGACGTAGAACAATAAAGATCCAAATTGGAATGACCTTAAGCATGACGTTCTCACCATTCTTTGTTTGTATAACAATAGGCAACATGGATCTGAATAAAATTTTACGATAAGCAGTCATGATCGCAGTAGTTTAACGCACCATATATTCTAGTCAAATGGTCCAGGTGCTACGTATGACCAAAAAAGACCACCGGATTTATCAGTATTTAAGTAAAATTGTTACATCTGACTAATATATAAGATTTCAGCTTTTTAGGCTCGAATAATAGTAAAGAATTTTTTGCTAAGCCTTTTTGCTGGCAAATTCCACCCTTCTAAAATACCCGAAGTGGTGTAGACTCTCCTGCAGCTCGTTACAAAAATTTTTGGGGTGTTTTCTGTCACACTGCTCTGGAATAACTGAAATTTGAATTTTGGGAAGATACAAAACTTTTAGCTTTCGGTGGATGGAGGAGCGTTGGTGAATTGCGAAGATCAAGATTAAGTCCGTAACTGTTTATTAGATCGATGTTGAACGTCAGGGAACGTCTTCTCATGGCACGAGGAATACCCAATTTTTTCATTTTAAAATTAATATTGATACTGTATCTGGTTAGTGTTGGTGAAAAATTTAAACAGGGAATTCCACTGTCACGTGCGCGCGTGCAAGACATTACATACCTTAACTGTGTTGATGAAAGTGTGAAAGAATAAACGTAAGGATTTGAATTAAAATTATCGATCAAGCATCTCAAAAGAAATGTAGCCAGGATTTTGTTAAAATTTGTGTTCAATTTTTGCTTTCTTCCTTTATTGTTATTTATTTCCATCACGCAAAAAATGAGTTATTTAATGTGGAAATCATTATATGAATTGTAATTAGCCTTACAAGCTCGGTCAAAAGTCAACCTGTTTTAATTGGAACTATAACGAGCTTTAGGCAACCGTTTGGATGGTTGCTTTGTATTACTGAGATTCGTCTTTGCGACTGCGTCTACTGGACTAGCGTCGTAAACTGATTGACTAAATGATTGGTCGGAACTGAACCAACGGCCTCTCAACCGGTAAAGATAGTCCCGCCAGAAGTGTAATCATGATGTCGTAACACTTGACAAACCCACATTGCCACGGCAATTGCCAACTAAGCGGATATCAGCATCGTACTGGCCAAACCGGTCCGCCAGTTCCACTCTCATCCCTGGAGAGGGCCTCCTTGTGTTGTCTGCCCACAACCACCCTGATACGTTCCCATTTGTTTGTGATAGTTTGGTCTGTGGGATGTTTCCATCCGTTGTTTAGTAGTCTGATACACTCCCGCTCAGAATTTTTCGACAAAGACCAACCAACTGATTTATTTCCCAGCCAATTCCTTAATTTTTTAAATTCAGTTCCTTCGGAAAACAATTCTTATGCAAATATTTGCCTACGTAATCCTTCAATTCCTTTTTCCTTTGCCTGGAAGTCAGCGCCTTACTACTCCTCAGTTTTTCGACGAGTTAGAATATATTCCGCCACCTTCTCAAACTCTCCCCCCTGCACTGATCTACAGCATAAGCCTTACCAGCGTTTCGTATTGATATATGTGCCTATGGCTTACATCTGCAGTAGTGTAAGATAATTTGCTCCCATGACTCATCCATCCAAGACAAGCTTTGGCTACCCCTCTGCGCAGAAATAGCGACTGGTTCTCCTCAGTTTCTTATTCTATTATACGGAGCACTTCCATCCTTCCATTGGCCCATCTTCCATCTCGAAATCTATTCCATGCTCTTCCTTCAATCAGTGAATTTCAGCACCTATCGAGTGCTTCCATTTCCCCAAAATGTAAAAGTCTCCTGCATGACTGGTTGGCCCATGCTTTTCCTGGCCGTTTTAGCCGGTTTACAAAGCTGAACATATTTCCGCTTCCAAACGTTTTATGTGGGACAATCCCAGCTGACTTTTTAATCGAAGGGCAACCAATGACCCAAAATTTTATGTTAGCTATATTTGGTCAAATAGGTATATAAAACTTTACCTCTCAATATGCATAATTAAAAAAAATAATAGGTTTCTTGGATACATTTACCAGCTGGCCATTTTATTGACTTAAGAAACAGAGATTTTCCGGAATTTGCACTCTTGTTCAATATGGGAACCAACCGTTCCGGTTTATCTGTTCCTTTTCCTAGCTAGCTGCATTAAAAAGAAGAAATTGAAATATATGCTTCATCTATTGTTTAGTATGCTTTGGAAGCACAAAAAGTCAACGTGTTTTATCTTTACTTTGTTTCTCTATATTCGTGTATTACTGAATGTGTGTATTTTTTGTGGAGAAATATATAAAATATATGCATCATATTTTTGTAGTATATTTTCTTTCGATCGTATCAAGTATCTCTAAAGGGCATCAAACATTCAATCAATCAATCAATCAATCAATCAAGAATGTTTATTTCTGGATCAGCAATATTGAAATAAATTAACAGTACATAGATGTGTGAATTTATAATATGTGATACAGAAAAGGAAGCAAGCAAAAGCAAAAGCTTGTTGAACGCTTGCCCTATACCCAAGATATTATTTAAGCGAATTAAACATAAATATTCTTTAACATACATTGATCGCTAAACTAAGATAACTAGATTAAACATTTAGTTACTAGTTATTTAGTTATTAATAGAAGTATATACAGCATACACCAAGCAAAGTTCAATTTGTGAACAAAATATGTTTGTAATAATTAAAGTATCATACCTAACTAAATGAAGCTTTCATGATCGACCGCTTATTCATTGAGCATGTAATATGACAATAAGTATTAGTAGTATGATAATGGGGGTTCTACGCCACTTGATGACGTCATACTGTCTGGAAGTGACGTCATCATGTCTGGAAGTGACGTCATACTGTCTGGAAGTGACGTCATACTGTCTGGAAGTGACGTCATCATGTCTGGAGCGGATTTCTACGCCACTTGATGACGTCATACTGTCTGGAAGTGACGTCATCATGTCTGGAGCGGATTTCTGGCCCACTTTATGACGTCATACTGTCTGGAAGTGACGTCATCATGTCTGGAGCGGATTTCTGGCCCACTTTATGACGTCATACTGTCTGGAAGTGACGTCATAGCGTCTGGACCGGAAGTGTTGTCTGGAGCGGAAGTGACGATAAGCGTTAGGATAAGCGCGGCCATCCATGAGGTTATAATGACGTCATGATGACGTCATACTGTCTGGAGCGAAAGTCTGGAGCGAAAGTTGTTTGGCTACGCCTTGTTTACGCCATAGTTACCTTAGTTACGCCTTAGTTGCGCCTTCGCTACAGTGGTTACACCTTAGTTACGCCTTAGTTACCTTAGTTACGCCTTGATTACGCCTTAGTTACTCCTTAGTTACGCCTTAGTGACGCCTTGGTTACAGTGGTTATACCTTAGTTACGCCTTAGTTACCTTAGTTACGCCTTGGTTACGCCATAGTTACCTTAGTTACGCCTTAGTTACGCCTTGGTTACAGTGGTTACACCTTAGTTACGCCTTAGTTACCTTAGTTACTCCTTAGTTACGCCTTAGTTACCTTAGTTACTCCTTAGTTACGCCTTAGTTACCTTAGTTACTCCTTAGTTACGCCTTAGTTACAGTAGTTACGCCTTAGTTACCTTAGTTACGCCTTGGTTACGCCTTGGTTACAGTAGTTACACCTTAGTTACGCCTTAGTTACCTTAGTTACTCCTTAGTTACGCCTTAGTTACCTTAGTTACTCCTTAGTTACGCCTTAGTTACAGTAGTTACACCTTAGTTACGCCTTAGTTACCTTAGTTACGCCTTGGTTACGCCTTGGTTACAGTAGTTACACCTTAGTTACGCCTTAGTTACCTTAGTTACTCCTTAGTTACGCCTCAGTTACCTTAGTTACGCATTAGTTACGCCTTGGTTACAGTGGTTATACCTTAGTTACGCCTTAGTTACCTTAGTTACGCCTTGGTTACGCCATAGTTACCTTAGTTACGCCTTAGTTACGCCTTGGTTACAGTGGTTATACCTTAGTTACGCCTTAGTTACCTTAGTTACGCCTTGGTTACGCCTTAGTTACCTTAGTTACGCATTAGTTACGCCTTGGTTACAGTGGTTATACCTTAGTTACGCCTTAGTTACCTTAGTTACGCCTTAGTTACGCCTTAATTACCTTAGTTACGCCTTAGTTACCTTAGTTACACCTAAGTTACGCCTAAGTTGCGCCTTAGTTACATCTTGTTTGCGCCTTAGTTACCTTAGCTACGCAAAAACGAGATAACTTTTGCTGTAGTTGATCGATTTGCATGAAAATTTTACCGTTTGATTCAGTTTTATATCTAGTTTTAACATTAAGTGATCACAGGCTATTTACGCCGGTGGTTGTATGCATCATGGATTCACCTTAAAAGTTTTTAAACTTAAAAGTAAGATAACTTTCGTTATGGTTGACCGATTTGAATGAAAATTTTACCATTGGATTCAGTTTGATATCTTAGTTTACAGTAGTTTGCATAGGTAGTTGTTGGAATGGCGCGCGCCCACCATTCAAACATGTGTTTGAATTATTTTTACGTCAAACTATTGTTCAACAAGTTGTTTAGCAATTGTACAACAATTGTTCAACAAGCTGTTGTTGAACATGTTCAACATGTTGTTGAACATGTTCAACATGTTCAACATGTTCAACAACATGTTCAACAAGTTGAACATGTTCAACATGTTCAACATGTTCAACAACATGTTCAACATGTTCAACATGTTCAACAACATGTTCAACAACATGTTCAACAAGTTGAACATGTTCAACTTGTTCAACATGTTGTTGCACAAGTTGAACATGTTGAACATGTTCAACATGTTGAACATGTTCAACTTGTTCAACAACATGCTGTTTAACAAATTGTTCAACAAGTTGTAGTTCAAACAAAGAAAAAACAAGACATATGTTGAATAGGTTTATTAATACATTTAAATACACTTAAATACACTTAAATACATACAGCTTAAATCTATAACAATATTATAGCATTTATTGATTTACAAAGTCTTTATTATAATGTTTAGTCAAATAAGTCTATTTTTCTTCATCTGCTTCACTCTGTTCACTGGCATCCATATCACTTTCTTCGTCACTGCTTTCATCTTCCTCCTCCTCATCTAGAAGCTCTTCAAAGAATGCATCGTTTCTTCTTATAGCCGCCTTTAATGCCTTTGAATACTCGTAATGTTTTTCATCAACAAAGTAATTGAAGTCTTCTAAAATGGTTTCATAATGTTCGTTTTGTTGTAGACGTTGGGCATATTTGAATAGTCTCATAAACAGTTGTTTAAGTCGACGCTTATAAATGGGTCGAAAGTCATCACTTGCTATTTCACGCGCATCTTCAAGCCCTTGTTCTTCATATTCTGAAACCTTTTCTTGAAATTTCTTATCATATTCATCGTAGACTTCTTGAACCATATCACACCAAACAGAGTCTGTTTCTGACTCACTTTCAGAGTCTGTTTCTGTCTCACTTTCAGAGCTGCCGTCATCATCACCCTCAACACAATGTTCCATATGTTTGAACAAAGCTTCTTGACTGTTGTATAATGCACCACATTCTGTACAAGCATGTGCATTCTTTTCAGTCATGTTGACGCTTTGACTTTCCATAGAAGACTCATCTAAAGTTTCAGTGATAGGTGGTTTTACAGGGTTTTCCACATCTATCTCCAATTCTTCTTCTTCTGAAGTGTGAGCATTCTTTAAGTGCCTTTTAAGACTTTGTGGCCAATTGTAAGATTTTAAACAAATGTTGCATTTATACATCCTTTCGGTTCAACATGCACTTTTCAAATGATGAAAAAGCCTTTAAACGTAGCCTTATATACAACTTGTTGAACAACATGTTGAACATGTTCAACATGTTGTTGAACATGTTGTTGAACATGTTGTTGAACATGTTGTTGAACATGTTGTTGAACATGCTGTCTATGCCTAGGGGAGTTTAACGTCATGACGTCATTATGACGTCATCATTATGACGTCATTATTACGTCATCATTATGACGTCATAATGACGTCATTGGAACAGGCGCATGCTTTATCAAAAACTGACTCAGCAGAATTTATTGCTGTTTGATATGGATGAAATGCATGTCTCACTCTTCCTTTTATGCTACTTAGATGAAATCAAAATATGGTGTGTAACTCGTTAAAAATGCCAAACTTGTAAAAATTGCTGATTTTAACGAGTTACACACCATATTTTGATTTCATCTAAGTAGCATAAAAGGAAGAGTGAGACATGCATTTCATCCATATCAAACAGCAATAAATTCTGCTGAGTCAGTTTTTGATAAAGCATGCGCCTGTTCCAATGACGTCATTATGACGTCATAATGATGACGTAATAATGACGTCATAATGATGACGTCATAATGACGTCATGACGTTAAACTCCCCTAGGCATAGACAGCATGTTCAACAACATGTTCAACAACATGTTCAACAACATGTTCAACAACATGTTCAACAACATGTTGAACATGTTCAACATGTTGTTCAACAAGTTGTATATAAGGCTACGTTTAAAGGCTTTTTCATCATTTGAAAAGTGCATGTTGAACCGAAAGGATGTATAAATGCAACATTTGTTTAAAATCTTACAATTGGCCACAAAGTCTTAAAAGGCACTTAAAGAATGCTCACACTTCAGAAGAAGAAGAATTGGAGATAGATGTGGAAAACCCTGTAAAACCACCTATCACTGAAACTTTAGATGAGTCTTCTATGGAAAGTCAAAGCGTCAACATGACTGAAAAGAATGCACATGCTTGTACAGAATGTGGTGCATTATACAACAGTCAAGAAGCTTTGTTCAAACATATGGAACATTGTGTTGAGGGTGATGATGACGGCAGCTCTGAAAGTGAGACAGAAACAGACTCTGAAAGTGAGTCAGAAACAGACTCTGTTTGGTGTGATATGGTTCAAGAAGTCTACGATGAATATGATAAGAAATTTCAAGAAAAGGTTTCAGAATATGAAGAACAAGGGCTTGAAGATGCGCGTGAAATAGCAAGTGATGACTTTCGACCCATTTATAAGCGTCGACTTAAACAACTGTTTATGAGACTATTCAAATATGCCCAACGTCTACAACAAAACGAACATTATGAAACCATTTTAGAAGACTTCAATTACTTTGTTGATGAAAAACATTACGAGTATTCAAAGGCATTAAAGGCGGCTATAAGAAGAAACGATGCATTCTTTGAAGAGCTTCTAGATGAGGAGGAGGAAGATGAAAGCAGTGACGAAGAAAGTGATATGGATGCCAGTGAACAGAGTGAAGCAGATGAAGAAAAATAGACTTATTTGACTAAACATTATAATAAAGACTTTGTAAATCAATAAATGCTATAATATTGTTATAGATTTAAGCTGTATGTATTTAAGTGTATTTAAGTGTATTTAAATGTATTAATAAACCTATTCAACATATGTCTTGTTTTTTCTTTGTTTGAACTACAACTTGTTGAACAATTTGTTAAACAGCATGTTGTTGAACAAGTTGAACATGTTCAACATGTTGAACATGTTCAACATGTTCAACTTGTGCAACAACATGTTGAACAAGTTGAACATGTTCAACTTGTTGAACATGTTGTTGAACATGTTGTTGAACATGTTGAACATGTTGAACATGTTGTTGAACATGTTGAACATGTTGAACATGTTCAACTTGTTGAACATGTTGTTGAACATGTTGAACATGTTGAACATGTTCAACAACATGTTGAACATGTTCAACAACAGCTTGTTGAACAATTGTTGTACAATTGCTAAACAACTTGTTGAACAATAGTTTGACGTAAAAATAATTCAAACACATGTTTGAATGGTGGGCGCGCGCCATTCCAACAACTACCTATGCAAACTACTGTAAACTAAGATATCAAACTGAATCCAATGGTAAAATTTTCATTCAAATCGGTCAACCATAACGAAAGTTATCTTACTTTTAAGTTTAAAAACTTTTAAGGTGAATCCATGATGCATACAACCACCGGCGTAAATAGCCTGTGATCACTTAATGTTAAAACTAGATATAAAACTGAATCAAACGGTAAAATTTTCATGCAAATCGATCAACTACAGCAAAAGTTATCTCGTTTTTGCGTAGCTAAGGTAACTAAGGCGCAAACAAGATGTAACTAAGGCGCAACTTAGGCGTAACTTAGGTGTAACTAAGGTAACTAAGGCGTAACTAAGGTAATTAAGGCGTAACTAAGGCGTAACTAAGGTAACTAAGGCGTAACTAAGGTATAACCACTGTAACCAAGGCGTAACTAATGCGTAACTAAGGTAACTAAGGCGTAACCAAGGCGTAACTAAGGTAACTAAGGCGTAACTAAGGTATAACCACTGTAACCAAGGCGTAACTAAGGCGTAACTAAGGTAACTATGGCGTAACCAAGGCGTAACTAAGGTAACTAAGGCGTAACTAAGGTATAACCACTGTAACCAAGGCGTAACTAATGCGTAACTAAGGTAACTAAGGCGTAACTAAGGAGTAACTAAGGTAACTAAGGCGTAACTAAGGTGTAACTACTGTAACCAAGGCGTAACCAAGGCGTAACTAAGGTAACTAAGGCGTAACTAAGGTGTAACTACTGTAACTAAGGCGTAACTAAGGAGTAACTAAGGTAACTAAGGCGTAACTAAGGAGTAACTAAGGTAACTAAGGCGTAACTAAGGTGTAACTACTGTAACCAAGGCGTAACCAAGGCGTAACTAAGGTAACTAAGGCGTAACTACTGTAACTAAGGCGTAACTAAGGAGTAACTAAGGTAACTAAGGCGTAACTAAGGAGTAACTAAGGTAACTAAGGCGTAACTAAGGAGTAACTAAGGTAACTAAGGCGTAACTAAGGTGTAACCACTGTAACCAAGGCGTAACTAAGGCGTAACTAAGGTAACTATGGCGTAACCAAGGCGTAACTAAGGTAACTAAGGCGTAACTAAGGTATAACCACTGTAACCAAGGCGTCACTAAGGCGTAACTAAGGAGTAACTAAGGCGTAATCAAGGCGTAACTAAGGTAACTAAGGCGTAACTAAGGTGTAACCACTGTAGCGAAGGCGCAACTAAGGCGTAACTAAGGTAACTATGGCGTAAACAAGGCGTAGCCAAACAACTTTCGCTCCAGACTTTCGCTCCAGACAGTATGACGTCATCATGACGTCATTATAACCTCATGGATGGCCGCGCTTATCCTAACGCTTATCGTCACTTCCGCTCCAGACAACACTTCCGGTCCAGACGCTATGACGTCACTTCCAGACAGTATGACGTCATAAAGTGGGCCAGAAATCCGCTCCAGACATGATGACGTCACTTCCAGACAGTATGACGTCATAAAGTGGGCCAGAAATCCGCTCCAGACATGATGACGTCACTTCCAGACAGTATGACGTCATCAAGTGGCGTAGAAATCCGCTCCAGACATGATGACGTCACTTCCAGACAGTATGACGTCACTTCCAGACAGTATGACGTCACTTCCAGACATGATGACGTCACTTCCAGACAGTATGACGTCATCAAGTGGCGTAGAACCCCCATTATCATACTACTAGTATTTCTTTAGTTTTTTCTTAAATAATAGCATAGAACCAAGGTTTTTTAAATCTTTTGAGAGCTTATTCCACCACTGTGTTCCTCTTATTCTCAAACAGTATGTTTTCAGAGTGGTTCTGGAGTAAACATGATTAAAGTTGCCGAACTGCCTCGTACTTCTTACACCAGATACTGTACTGAAATAAGGTTGAACATTTGACGGTAACGAATAAGTCTTTGCTCTGAACATTATAAGGAGGGTTTTAAATTTAACAAGGTCGAACAATTTAAGAACATTCGATCTACCGAACAGATAACTGGTATGTTCAAATCTACCAACACCATTAAGAATTCTTACAGCTCTTTTTTGTAGCTTGAATACTGGCATAACATTTGTTGCATAGGTATTACCCCAAATCTCCAAACAATAAGACATATATGGAAGAAAAAGAGAACAATAAATAATAAACAATGCACCATAATCCACAAAATAACTAACCTTATACATAATTGCGATACATTTGCTAAGTTTAGAACGGACTCGACTTATATGTTCTTTCCAGTTAAGCTTTTCATCGATAATGACGCCAAGGAATTTCGTGAATGCTACCCTTGAAATCTGTTCACCACCTAGAAAAATTTTCATATCACACTTATTAAACTTAGAAGAACCAAAAACCATGTAATTCGTTTTACTAACATTTAGTGATAATTTATTTATTTTAAACCAACGATTTAGCTTTTTTAATTCACGAGTAATACTTTCACACATTGTGAATAAATCACGGCCTGTAAAAAAAATATTGGTATCATCTGCGAAGAGTATAAACCTGAGAAGTTTTGAAACATTTATGATGTCGTTAATATATAAAATGAAGAGTTTGGGACCCAAAACGGAGCCCTGAGGTACGCCACAAAGAACATGTAATACATTGGAAAAATCATCATTTATTTGTACAAACTGTTCTCTTTCAAAAAGGTAACTTCTAATCCAATTATTAGGAACACCGCGAACACCATAAAAATCTAGTTTTTGGAGAAGTAGTTTATGGTCTATTGTGTCGAATGCCTTTTTTAGGTCTATAAATACTCCTATAGTTAAAAGCTTTTTGTCAATAGAAGATGTCAATTCTTCAACTAATTCAAGTAAGGCTAACGAAGTTGATCTATTAGATCTAAAACCATATTGATTTTCTGTCAGAATTTCATATTTTTCTACAAAATTATCTAACCTTTTCTCAAACAATTTTTCTAAAATTTTGGAAAATTGAGGTAATAAAGAGACAGGTCTGTAATTACTAAATTTAAACTTTTCTCCAGACTTGAATAAAGGTGCAACTTTCGCCCTTTTCATACCATTAGGGAAAACACCGGTTTTAAAAGACAAGTTACAAATATGTAAAAATGGTTTTACAACTGTTAGAAAAACATTCCGAACTGTACACATTGAAATACCCTCACAATCTAGCGATGTTTTGTTTTTACATGAATCAACTATATTAATCAACTCTTTTTCATCAGTGCCTGTAAGGAACATTGTACTTTCATTTCTTCCTTCCATGTACTCGAAAATTTTCCCATCTTCAACAACATCTATTTTATTAGCTAAACGGGGACCAATGTTAACGAAAAAATCATTAAAACCATTTACCACATTTTTTGTACCAGTGACCTTATTACCCTCACAAGTATAAAAAGTATCTGGAAAAGAACTTGCTTGTCGAGTACGTTTCAGAATAGTATTTAGTGTTTTCCAGGTACTCTTTATGTTACCATATTGTTTTTGTAACAAACTTGTGTAGTACGATTTTTTACAGTATTTTACAATAGAGTTAAGCTTATTTCTGTATTTTTTAAATTTACTTTCATTTTCAATAGTTCTGCTTCTTACAAAATCTTTATAAAGCTTATCTTTCTTTCTACATGCATTTACCAATCCAGAAGTCATCCACGGTTGTACAGCACGCTTAATTTTAGAATTTACACGTTTATAGGGACAATTTTTATCATACAATTTTTTAAAATTATCAATGAAGATATCATAAGCCTTATTAACATCATCACATAAGAGTACCTCGTTCCAGTTATGTGTAATTAGGTCTTGCTTAAAACGAGAAAGAGTAACATCAGTTATGTTTCTGGCAAACTGGGGTCGATTTTCCTTAAAGCTCTTATACCCGCGACATGCAAACACAGTGAAAACACCAAGATGATCACTTACATCACTAATCACTAACCCATTTAAAATATTGTCAAAACAGTTTGTAAATATATTATCAATAAGAGTACTGGATTCAGAAGTTATTCTGGTAGGTTTGTTAATCAGAGGAAATAATCCAAAACTTTGTAGAACATCAATGAATTTCTTACTGCCTTCGTGTGTGTCACAATTTAGTAAGTTTACATTAAAATCACCACACAAAAATATGAATTTATTATTGACTGAGCTAAGTATATCATTTAAGAAATCAATACATTTATCTATATCAGAACCCGGGCATCTATAAATACAGCTATAAATTCTGTCGTTCAAATATCTGTTCTTCATTTAAATATGTCTTAACTAAAAATTTAAAGACACTCAGTATCATGTTTTAGTTACATATGATAATACATACATAACCATTTAATTGCAAGATTGGTCGTTGTTGTCACGATGCCAAACCCAAAGAACGAGCAAGTCACGTTTCTGACCCCCAAACTGTTCAATGTAACGATTTGCGCATAATCTTTTCCAAACCAAAAAAACGGAACACATCATGCAGCGATTTCAGCTTTTCGAAAGAGAAATGTCGAAATTATTGTTAAAACGCAGAATTGTAAGTGGATACCCATCAATACAGTTATCCCCTCATATTTCATACTTTACAAAGTTTAATTACTTACCGGGTGACAAGACTCCTGAGAAGTGTTTTCACAAGGATACGTGGCGTCGATTTTCATCATCAAATTTTTCGCATTCGAGCACTAAACGGCAGTTTTCGCACGGATTAGTGGTGGCTGCTGCATGTGGAGCTTTTGGTATGTTTGAGATATTTTTGAGAAATGAATAGATGCAAATTAAATTTGTAGAACCTATCGTGCGAACATCTGAGGAAGAGGAGATAGAATTGTTTAAAGTAGATCATAATTAGTCCCAGTGAACCCTTTCTGTCTTCTTGCTTGGAAGGAAGCAAGAGTCATCTGGGACTGGATCATAATAAGCCGATTCGCACTTTGATTTTTGCCGAAAAGCTTTTGCGTTTTGGCTGAATTCAGTTGGGATATCCCAACTGAATTCAGCCAAAACGCAAAAACTTTTCGGCAAAAATCAAAGTGCGAATCGGCTTATTATGACCCAGTTTGGGTTTGGCATCGTGATTGCACTGTCATGGCAGTTTAATGTAAGCAATATGCAAAATCGTGATCAAATAATAATAATAATAATGCTCAAAATTAAACCACGTTGTTTTTAGGATTAGAATAAGTTGTTAATCATCCATCATTATCAATGTCTTTGAAGCGAAAATCAGAGCTTTTGAACTGATTGCAGGGAAATTTTTTGGAACCTTGAATAATTTTACACCTAATCCCACTTTGGGTGTTTCGAATAAATGCGCACGAATTTTTGAGTTTCGACTGCGAGCAGACTGGGTTAAAAAAAATAAAAGAAATGCCGCAAAACAGCTCATACTCTGAACATAAAAAGAAGGTTCTGCAGTTGCCCAAATTTCTTTGCGACCTCGATTTTTCGATGTCCGCACAAGTCGTTGATTTTCCGAAATTTGTTCAACTTTGCATCAAAGACGTTAATTATGTGTCGGAAAAAAAAAACAAAAAGCAACACCACTTCTAAACAGCGTTTTGATCCAGCAGATGTTAAAGACGTTGCGTAAACGTTGATCTATGGCCGCGATAAATCACAACCAAATTACAAGCATATTTAATTTGAGGAAATGTATATTCAACGTTGTGTCAAAGATGATGACCTGTGGGCGTTACTAATCAGAACCAAATTACAACTAGGTTTGATGTTGCGATTTGGCCGGGGTCACTGACGCAACCTCAGATCGACGTTTTATCGACGTCAGAATTTTTTTTAGATATATCCTGTCAAAAGATTTGTTAAATAATTCTGGAATTTTCATATTCAAAATTTTGATTTTTATTTAATATATTTTTGTTGTTGTGGCCTCAAGTGTAATTTTCGATACTCACTGGTGAAAACGGTCTAGTTCATCTATGATGTCGTTGGCAGAATGAATCCAAACTAAAATTTGCAGCCCAGAACGAAATTAATGTTGAGGATATATAAAATATTTAATAATATAAGTAACATTTTTACCAACTGTCCTCCGTATTTTAATAGAATCGCAGTGCCAGTGTGTGTTTTGTTACTCTGACGTCACCCGGACACCGTCCTTGAGATCTTGTCTTAGTATTGTGTTCAGATGAATAAACCATTTTTTGGTTGATTGATTGATTCATTGATTTTTAGGCCCCAACCCTTCGGATTGGGGCCTATAGGTTTGGGGTGTCCGTCTGTCTGTCCGTCCGTCTGTCCTGCCGTCCGTCTGTCCGTCATCGCTTTATACCCCTATGAATTTGGGGGCGGTTGGGGCCTGCGTGTGTTTCACAAATACTTACTTGTTTAAAGTAGGTTAATAAAAATGAGTTGAAATTATCTCGCGCCCTTTTTTCAGGGCCGATTGTTTTCATGGGTCGGCTTCTCAAACTGTAGTGCCAAGTCTGTCTGAAAATTTTATCTGTAAAATACGTACAAGTTTTTTTTAGTATTTTTGGATAAAGATAACACTTTCATTTTTTTAGCAGCAGACATTGGCATTGTTGTAACCTAAAACATCCATGTTGCTTGTTATACAGGGCTGGCATGGTATGTGACGTCAAATCAAAATGGCGTGCACTGTAAAGAAGCAGACGACAAGCAACACAAGGCGGGCAAGAGAATTTCTGGTCTACCAAACTACCGAAAGACTGAAGTCCTCGCCCATAAAACGCCAAAAACTGGCATATGGGTGACGTTTGGGGACGGCGTGTATGACATCACGGAGTTCGTGGAGGGTCATCCGGGTGGCGACAAGATCCTGTTGGCGGCGGGTGGGCAGTTGGAGCCGTTCTGGGACATGTACGCGGTGCACAAAAACGAAGACGTCTTCGAGATGTTAGAGGGCCTGCGGATTGGCAATCTGCACCCGGACGACAAGGTGCCAATACCCAGGAATCCGAACGATCCATATTCCGGTGATCCGCCACGTCACCCGGCTTTGAAAGTGAACTCGGAGAAACCGTTCAATGCGGAAACGCCGCCCCAGTTGCTTACTGATAACTTTCTCACTCCAAATGAGTTATTTTTCGTCCGAAATCATCTGCCTGTTCCAAAGATTGATATGGCAAAATTCAAACTGGAAGTGCAAAGGGAAGGGGGAAAGAAACCAATCAAGTTTACGCTAGATGAATTGAAATCGAAATTTAAAACGTACACTGTCACTGCAACAGTGCAGTGTGCGGGGAACAGACGAACACACATGTCGAAGGTGAAGGCCGTCAAGGGGCTGTCTTGGGGAATGGCTGCCATTAGTAATGCTGAGTGGACTGGGGTCCGTCTTGTGGACGTTTTGAACCACTGCGGCATTAAAGAAGAAGATTATAAACACATCCATTTTAGGGGTATGTTTGTTTGTGTTGTCAAAGGGTCATTTTGTCTCCCTTGTTCACATTTCCTTTTCTAAGAATGTTGAACATTTTTGTTACAAACTTCTAGTTATGATATTCCCGATGTAGGGCGATTAGTATTGGCTGCAGATTATTTCGCTGCATTTTGACCATCATGTCGCTTTTCAAAATAATGCCAAGCTCGTTACGTAAATTGTCTGTGCATCCCGTTCTAGTTTAGGAGTGGATTATGGTGCAAGTAGACTATAGGCAGGCTGTGAGCACTGGACAGCCGGTGGCCTGTATATAAAGGAAGGCTGTGAGCACTGGACAGCCGGTGGCCTGTATATAAAGGCAGGCTGTGAGCACTGGACAGCCGGTGGCCTGTATATAAAGGCAGGCAGTGAGTACTGGACAGCCGGTGGCCTGTATATAAAGGCAGGCTGTGAGCACTGGACAGCCGGTGGCCTGTATATAAAAGCAGGCTGTGAGCACTGGACAGCCGGTGGCCTGTATATAAAACAGGCTGTGAGCACTGGACAGCCGGTGGTCTGTATATAAAGGCAGGCTGTGAGTACTGGACAGCCGGTGGCCTGTATATAAAGGCAGGCTGTGAGCACTGGACAGCCGGTGGCCTGTATATAAAGGCAGGCTGTGAGCACTGGACAGCCGGTGGCCTGTATATAAAGGCAGGCAGTCAGTACTGGACAGCCGGTGGCCTGTATATAAAGGCAGGCTGTGAGCACTGGACAGCCGGTGGCCTGTATATAAAAGCAGGCTGTGAGCACTGGACAGCCGGTGGCCTGTATATAAAACAGGCTGTGAGCACTGGACAGCCGGTGGTCTGTATATAAAGGCAGGCTGTGAGTACTGGACAGCCGGTGGCCTGTATATATAAACAGGCTATGAGCACTGTTGACGATTTTTCAGGTTTGGACAAAGACATAGAAGGTTCTCACTATGAAGCGTCAATACCAATTGAGACGGCAATGGATCCGAAACGCGATGTCATTTTGGCGTTTGAGATGAACGGGAAAGAGCTTCCGCTTGATCACGGCTATCCACTGCGCGCGATCGTGCCGGGAACGGTGGGCGCGCGCCAGGTGAAGTGGGTGACGGGCATCTCGGCCTCCAACGAGGAGAGCCAGAGCCACTGGCAGCAGAAAGACTACAAGACTTTCGCGCCGTCTGTGGACTGGGGCACGGCTGTCTTTGAGGAGGAGACGCCAATTCAGGATTACCCAATTCAGTCAGGTGAGAAACGAACCAGCCGTTCACGAGTACCTTGTTGGATCAGGTGGGAACGGACCCCTATTTAGCATTAGCCCATTCAGTCAAGTGGCAACAGGCCTAACCATCCCGGATTACCGCGTTCATGGATTGTCCCGTTCAATCTGTGTCTATTTCTAGTTTGTATATCTGTTCGTATATCCTTTGTATATCCACCCTCCTCCCCCCCCCCCCCACCTCACCCCGACCGAACCACGTGACGTCAGTACGCTGATATTGCAGGCATCTGTGAGCCGGAGGATGGTGCCACCTTACCGGACTCATCAGAGGTTACCGTGAAGGGCTATGCGTGGAGCGGCGGTGGCCGTGGCATCATCCGACTAGAGGTCAGTGGCAACATCAACAGACCTGTTTTCCTGCGCGGTTTGATGCCCTATATAAAAACTAAAAAAATACCGCAGATCGTAGGGTGATTATAGATATCAGTGTATGCTGTATAATATCTTAAACTTTGCTTATAGTCGTGATAACACTTGTGATAACGTGTGTTGATTTCAGGTGTCTGCCGACGGCGGTAAAACTTGGCATGTCGCACGCCTTCAAAGCTTGCCGCAGAAGTTGCACCGCCAGTGGGCGTGGTCTCTATATGACGTCACAATACCGCTGAAGCCTGGCCAATCGGAGATCGAGATAGTCTGCAAAGCTGTGGATTCGTCGCACAACCAGCAGCCCGAAACGGCAGAGGCGATATGGAATATGCGGGGTTTGATTCACAACGCGTGGCATCGAATCAAAGTTCACGTGCCACAAGAAGATGACTGACTGAAAAAGCTGGCCAGGCCTTTCTCCTTTCGTGTTAGGGAAGGCGGGGAATTTGGGGAGGGGATAGCTCGGCAAGTGGTTAAACCACAGCCCTGGCATTCAAAAACAGGTTGACCCAGCTGTATCACGGAAAGAGTTTTAGGTGTATTTTGGTTTGTTAAATAGTTAAATTTATTCATTTACTTATGGATCTAGTTGCTAACGGAGCACTTAACGGAATCAGTTAACTGTACAGTTAACTTTTGTGAAGACGGCCCCAGGCGGTTTTATCCGGTCTGAAGTCATTTAAGTGGGACAAACATGTACAGTGAAAGTTTTTTAACAGGGGAGTAGATGTAAGTGGAGATTTACCGGCTCTTTAAGCGCATGACACGTGCAAGATCAGTGCCCGACACTTGTAATACTTTCAACTGTCGGCTGTGCGTTACCACACAGGATGTTTTTGTTCATATATTGTCCGCACAATATGCTGGGGGAAATGGAGAAGAGCGTTTACAAGAGATGCGCGTACTTAACAGGTGATTGGGGCTTGTGAAGTGTCTTGTAATTAAGAAATGAAATTTATTTCCGGCCAAGCCGTTGAACACCGCCATTGCACGTGTCTGCCCTAGCCGTGAAACATCACAACACGGTCCGTGAAATAACCTGCTACATACGTTGATAAATTAAGATAGAACAGAAACAAACATCATTTGAATTTTAATTTCGTTGGTTTAAGAGCCCCGCGCACTGTCCCCGGACAAGTGTTTGATGTATATCTTTTTTTTTTCGTGCATAGATTGGTTTTTCTTCGAGGGTTTTCACGAAGAAGAGTTCTGCCATGTACAATGATTGATGTACCCGTACTTGAATGCTTTCTGTGAATTGTGTTTATAGCGATGTAACCTATGCATTACTTATTTAAGTTGGGGGAAAACAAGAAAGGAATGCTGTCAGATCACTCAGTAATCAGAGATATTTAGATGTATTTAGATGTATAGGGGGGAAATGTTTTTATAAAGCTTGGTTAGCAGTGTAGTCTAAAACACCAACTTTTGTTGCGGAAAGCTCTATCCTTTGGTGTTTACCGTGTACGATGTGAAGTAAATGTGAGAGCACCTTGATGTAACTTTTGAAGTTTATGCTTCAGTTTTTAAATACCAGATGCACATTTCACCTGGGTATCGGTTAATTACAGGGGGTGGGACGGTGGGGGGGGGGGGGGGGCGCTCGATGGCAATGGCGAAATGAGTGAAATCGGTCTCCAGTGTTTAAAGTGATGTAGAATTAGTAAATCCCCCACCCCCCTTTTGCCCCTCCCTCCGCTGGATTGGAACATGGGATTGCCGAGAGTAAATAATTCAATTGCCACAGCAGTGTGAAAATGCATGGATAGTTCAGCGTACATCTTGTTGCCTTGTTTTGTTTCGTCAGAAGGCATCATACGAGTCATCGTGCAGATAGTCAGTATGTGACATCCAATCTCAACCAAGCTTTTTAAAAGTGCGTTGGTATCAGCCACTGCTACAGCTGTTCTATTTATAAAAGTAGGTAAAAACAAAACCTTTAAGTTGTCTGTTGTTGGCTTTAAACCAGGCGATTGTATTGTCACAAAAACTTCTCTTTGAGCCATCGATGGGTTTTAGTGTAAGGCAAGTGATGTTCACAGCGCTGTTGTCCCCCCTCCCCCCTCCGCCCCAACCCCCCCCCCCTCCCTCCGCCCTCCCCCACCCCTGGTACTCCGAAAGGTGTAGATGCACTCGGGTGCTAATCGTATATGGTCATGCGTGCTATTTTATGACAAAAAGTACGCAAACTGAGAACCAAATGAAGCCAAAATTGTTTTTCTACAGTGCAAGAAATTTTTTTTTATGTATTCAGAATTGGCTTTCGGTGTCGGAATAGAGGATACAGCGAAGGCATGATGTGGTTAGGCCGTCTGTGAATGGATCACTGAGCTGTACCTCATAGTATGTGTACAGAAAACGACTGTTCCTTAAGAGATTTGGGTAAGCTTTAGGGGCAGGGTTGACATAACAAGATATTGTAGCAATCAAAGCAGGTGGGTCCCCTACCTACACGTGTACCCCCAACCCTTTCCACCCGCCATCTTGTAACCTATTTTACCTTGATGTATTAGGCTAGCAATGACATGCTTTTCGAATGGTGGGGGAAGGCAGTGCAGGAGAATGCTTGGGGTCGTAAGCAGATTACTGTTTGCCAAATTGCGGATCTCAGGGTTTTTTTTTTTTTTTCAAGGATTGATCGACATAAATTAGCCCCCCCTCCTCCCGCAAATTACTTGGTGTGTCTCGGCTTGGATGCACCTAAATATTAACCGCCAACTGAGATAGAGATCCATGTAAAATACTGTTGTCTGGCGCTAAACCCAAGTGTCGTGTTATATTTTGGATTTGCACTTTTTTCATAAATATCTACTTCATACAACTTAAATGTACACCAAACACAAAGTGCTTAAACTGTGCTAGTTCTTTAATTTAATTGATAGCAGTGTTTGATTTGTCCCGGTGCATTGTTGTTTGTTAGAAATCATTAGTGTTTTCTATTTTGTTAACACTTTAAGCATTGTGTAGATTTGTTGACTCGGTGTGCAGTGATATACTCTCTGCTTAAAAAAAATACAAAAAAAAAAAATACTAAGAAAAACTGTGGTATTCAGCAATTGTGGTATGTGAATCATGTGAGAGTTAATTAAACCCCAAATAAACCTATTTGGTGCTTCTTGTTCAGTAATAATCTGTGTTAAGATTTAAGGTAACTAGTTTCAAGTGATAATCGGTGCAACATTATCTAAACTGCTTAGGGCCTGAGTACTGTACGATCGTGTTACTACTTGGGGCCTTTTCTGTCTGAGTACTGTACGATCGTGTTACTACTTGGGGCCTTTTCTGTCTGAGCACTGTACGATCGTGTTACTACTTGAGGCCTTTTCAGTCCGAGTACTGTACGATCGTGTTATTACTTGGGGCCTTTTCTGTCTGAGTACTGTACGATCGTGTTGCTACTCGCGGTTGTAAGTTGCATGTTTTTATTGATCTCTCTTTACACCACTAAAAAAAAAACAACGTATTTGTTGCGCGTTATTGATTTTGTTATTGAGACATTTCAGAAGGATGGATATAAACTGAAGTGGGCTGCTTTGAGTGGCAATTTTAACATTGAATGAATTTGCCTTATATTTATGAATTTACGTGATGTTATGGAGAATAATTCATAGCAATTGACAAGCGTTGTGTTGATTTCCGATTGATTTTTTGCAATCTGTATGTTGTCTACTTTATCAAGGCTTTGTTTAGAATCTGTACAGAATAGTGTGCAAAAAAAAAAAAAAAAAAAAAAAACAAGAAAAGGAAAAAGAAAAGAAAAGATGCGTGTGAAGACTTTGATTTATGACTTATCGCTACACCTTCCTAACTCTGACCGGTTCGTTCCGGTTTGAACAGCACTGGGTTGTGTCAGGGGTCTGACAAAAGTGGGTTAATTGCAGTGTGCTAAAAAAGTACGTGTCACTGATAAGTAACTAGTCCAATTTTCGCTGCCTTTAAGACGAAACTTTCTTCGTAACCATTGGCTGCGTTCCGGCCAGTAGCATTAAAGGTAGTATGTAAAAACATAACATTTTGAAGAGTCAAAGCTATTTTTGTGTGTTAAATAAAGCAAATAATCGTACATACAAATAGTCTTTGGCATAAGTACTATAATTCTATTCGGTTTTTCCTGCGCCTGCATTGAATAACCTGATCAAACTCGTACTCAAATTCAGTCTGAAACTTTAGTTTCAAACTCGCTAGAGCATTTGCTCAAAAATAGGAGTTTAAGCTTTTCAGCATCGAGCCTGTGCTTAATACTAGACCCTTTCTGTGGGCAGCGGGAGAAATATTTGCTTGTACAATTTAAAATGACTGGAATAAAGTACTTTAGGCATGTTATGGTAAGAAAAAAAAAGTTCATCAACTCTCTTATTAATTATCCCCCGTGAAACGGAGGGATATAGTTTTCAACTTTTCGGTCTGTCCGTCCGTCTGTACGTCTGTCACGCTTCAGTCTCACGCGCCTACAGTCCACATTAATATATAGATTCGTTTCAAATTTTGTACACGGCTTCTCTGGACCCTTCCGCAGTGCAGTGACCAAGAATTTTCCGGATCGTAAAAAAATTGACAAAATGGCGGACTTTTGAAAATCGGCACTGGACATAGCGTATAACGGCAGTCTCACCCGCCTACAGGCCACATTAATGGATGAATTCATTTCATATTTTGTACACGGCTTTTCTGGACCCTTCCGCAGTGCAGTGACCAAGAATTTTCCGGATTGAGCAAAAATTGACAAAATGGCGGACTTTTGAAAATTGGCGTTGTACTTAGCGTACCTACGACAGTCTCACGCGTCTACTGGTTAATGGATTGATTCGTTTAAATGTTAGACACTACGTCTACCTATCCTTCCACTTTTTAGCCCAGCTTACGTTACACGTAAGCTGGGGTATTCCTATCGGTCTGCGGATGGCGTCCGTTAGTTAGTTAGTTAGTTCGCTAAAATGCATCTCCTCCTACAATTTTGATCCGATGTCATTTATTGTTGGTGTGAGGCATCCCTAAGGGGTCGTGCATACGGCTTGTGCTTTTCTAGTCGATGGGGTGATTTTTGAATTTTTGGCGAATTTTTAAAGAAAAAAATTAAAAATGTATCTCCTACATTTTTGACCCGATGTCATTTATTTTTGGTATGAGGCACCCCTAAAGGGTCATGCATACGGCTTGTGCTTTTTTAGTCGATCGGACAATTTTTGTATTTTTGAGGATTTTTTTAAGCAAAAATTTTGAAAAAAAAATGCATCTACTCCTACAATTTTGATTCGATGTCATTTATTTTTGGTGTGAGGATTTCCTAAGCGGTCGTGCATACGGCTTGTGCTTTTCTAGTCGATCATGTGATTTTTGAATTTTTGGCGAATTTTTAAAGAAAAAAATTAAAAATGTATCTCCTACATTTTTGACCCGATGTCTTTTATTTTTGGTATGAGGCACCCCTAAATGGTCATGCATACGGCTTGTGCTTTTTTAGTCGATCGGACAATTTTTGTATTTTTGGGGATTTTTTTAAGCAAAAATTTTGAAAAAAAAATGCATCTACTCCTACAATTTTGATTCGATGTCATTTATTTTTGGTGTGAGGATTTCCTAAGCGGTCGTGCATACGGCTTGTGCTTTTTTAGTCGATCGGGTGATTTTTGAATTTTTGGAGATTTTTTAAAGAAATTTTAAAATGTATCTACTCTTACATTTTTGACCCGATGTCATTTATTTTTGGTATGAGGCACCCCTAAAGGGTCGTGCATACGGCTCATGCTTTTTTACTTTTTTAGTTTGTATTTTTGGGGAATTTTTTAAGCAAAAATTTCGAAAATAATTCAAAATGCATCTACCCCTACAATTTTGATTCGATGTCATTTATTTTTGGTGTGAGTGCATACGGCTTGTGGTTTTTAGTCGATCGGGCAATTTTTGTATTTTTAGGGAGTTTTTGAAGAAAAAACTTCAAAATGCATTTCCCCCTACAGTTTTGAACCTTTTTTTTGGGGGGGGGGGGGGTTCGAGGCATCCCTAAGGGGTTGAGAATACGACTTGCGCTTTTTAGTCGATCCGACAATTTCTGTATTTTTTGGGAATTTTTGAAGAAAAACTTCAAAATGCATTTCCTCCTACAGTTTTTATCCGATTTCATTTATTTTTGCTATGAGGCATCCTCAGGTAGGTCTCGCATACGGCTTGTGCTATTTGACTCGACTTGAGAATTTTTGATTTCGGGGGGAATTTTTGATGAAAATACCTCAAAATGCATTTTCTCCTGCAGTTTTGATCAAACATCATTTATTTTGGGGCTGAGGCATGCTTAGGGTGTCGTGAATATGGCCTGTCTTTTTCAGTCGATGAGAGAATTTTTGAAGAAAAAAATTCAAAATGCATTTCCTCCTACAGTTTTTATCAGATTTCATTTATTTTCGATATGAGCCGTCTCTAGGGGGTCATGCATACAGCGTGTGCTTTTTGAGTGAATTGGAAAACTTTTGAATTTTTTTCGGATTTAAAAAAAAAAATTAAATGAATCTCCTCCTACAGCGCATAAACGCAAGATAAATGAACTTGCTCAGTAGTCAGATTTGACAACCGCACATCGACGCAAGTTAAATAAACATTCGCAGTAGTCCAAATTAAGTACTCCGCATCGATGCAAGTTAAATAAACATGCGCATTGGTCCGAAATGTGAACTGCGCATCGACGGAAGATAAATAAAAATTCGAACTGGTCCAAAATAAGCACCGCGTATCAACGCAGGTTAAATAAACATGCGCACTGGTCCGAAAAAAAGAACTACGCTTCGACGTAAATTGAATAGACATGCGCAGTGGTCTGAAATGCGAACCGCGCATCAACGCAGCCTAAAGAAACATGCGCACTGGTCCGAAATGCGAACCGCACATCGAGGCAAATTAAATAAACATGCGCAGTTTTCCGAAATGCGAACCGCGCATCAACGCACGTTAAATATATATACGCACTGGTCTGAAATGAGAACCACGCATCAACACAAGTTAAATAAACATGGGCAATGGCCTGAAATGCGAACCGCGCATCGACGGAAGTTAAATAAACATGCGATCCGGTCCAAAATAAGCACCGCACATCAACGCAAGTTAAACAAACATGCGCACTTGTCCGAAAAAAAGAACCACGCATCGACGCAAGTTGAATAGACATGCGCAGTGGTCTGAAATGAGAACCGCGCATCAACGCAAGTTAAATAAACATGCGCAGTGGTCCGAAGAAAGAACCATGAATCGACGCAAGTTGAATAGACATAAGAGTCGGGTATCGACGGGACTTAAATAAACATGCGTTCTGGTCCGAAACGCAAATCGCGCGTCAACGCAAGTTAAATGAACCTGCTCACTTGTCCCAAAATGCGAACTGTGCATCAACGCAACCTAAAGAAACAGGTATACTGGTCCGAAATGCGAACCGGATATCAACGCAAATTAAATAAACATGCACACTGGTCCGAATTGCGAACCGCACATAAGCGTAAGTTAAATAAACATTTGCACCGGTCCAAAATAAGTACGGATCATCAACACAAGTTAAATAAATATGCGCGCTGGTCCAAAATGCGAACCGCACATCAACACAAGCTAAATAAGCAAGCACACTGGACCAAAATAAGCACCTTGCATCAACGCAAGTTAAATAAACATGCGCACTATTTCGAAATGCGAACTGCCCATAAACGCAACTTAAATAACATGCGCACTATTCAAAATAAGAACTGCGCATCAACGCAACTTAAATAAACATGCGCACTGGTCCAGAATAAGAACCGCGCATCAACTCAAGTTAAAGAAATATGTGCATTGGCCTGAAATAAGAACCGTGCATCGACGCACGTTAAATAAACATACGCAGTGGTTCGAAATGCGAACCACGCGCCAACGTAAGTTAAATAAACATTTGCACTGGTCCAAAATAAGCACTGCGCATCAACGCAAGTTAAATAAACATGCGCACTGGTCCGAAATTCGAACCGCGCATTAACGCAAGTTAAATAAACATGCGTAATGATCCGAAATTCGAACTGCTCATCAACGCAAGTTAAATAAACATGCACACTGGTCCAAAATGTAAACCGCGCACCAACGCAAGTTAAATAAACATAGACACACGTCCAAAATAAGCACCGTGCATCAACGCAAGTTAAATAAACATGCAAACGGGTCCGAAATGCGAACCGCGTATCAAGGCAACCTAAGAAAACTTGGGCTGTCCGAAATAAGTACCGCTCATCAACGCAAGTAAAATAAACATGTGCATTGGTATGGAATAAGAACCGCACATCAACACAAGGTAAATAAACATGCGCACTGATCCGAAATAAGAACTGCACATCAACACAAGGTAAATAAACATGCGCACTGATCCGAAATAAGAACCGCACATCAACACAATGTAAATAAAGATGCGCATTGATCCGAAATAAGAACCGTACATCAACACAAGGTAAATAAACGTGCGCACTGATCCGAAATAAGAACCGCACATCCGAAAAAGGTAAAAAAAACATGGGCGCTCGTCAGAAATGCGAACCGCAAATCAACGCAAGTTAAATAAACATGTGTACTGTTCCAAAATGGGAACCGCGTATCTACGCAAAATTAAATAAGCATGGGCACTTGTCTGAATAAGAACCGCGCATCAAGGCAAGTTACATTAATATGCGCACTGGTCCGAAATGCGAGCGTTGTTTGAAGGTATCTATGGCAGACTATCCAGTCTACCAGAGATACAAAAAAATCTGTTTCCCATTTTTCTGGGAAAGAAATCTTTGTATGCATTTATCGGTCTATGTTCTGGTCCGGTGCTAAATTAATTATTGGGCTAGCTCTTTGCCGTCTCATCTTTTGAAGCCCAATCTTTCAGGAAAATTCCCTCGCTCATGCACGCTGGAATTGGTTTTATTGCTTTTCGTAAGATGGGACTTTGTCCTTCGACAAACTTGTAAATTTTGCGTTGTCAACACGCAACAGCCTTACACACACCATATCCCCAACGGGGGATAGACGTACTCCTCGAGACGTAGTCAAGTTTTACTTATTTTAAAGTCACTTTCTAGTCTAGACTCATTTGGAGTTTAAGTTTCACTTACTGAATGACGGAAGCTCATATTTTGCTCAGCCTTTAAGTGTAAGTTTGAGTTTGAGCTGCGTTATTGACTGCGGGCGCTGGAATCAATTTCTGCAGTATAACTCGGTTATGCTTGCTGCCATAACGCCATCGTGCTAATCAAGCTTCATGGAGAAACAGCTTGCGGTGCTGCATTGATGCAGTTCTACACGATGGCACTGTGTCAGGGACGAGTACTGCTACATGGGCAATGCGAGTCATAAGGCCTCTTGCCCCCAAAGCACTACCCCTGCAAGAACCAAAATTGTGTGGAACGATAAGAACGTCAAACCTTTCACCCCCTCTCAGGGGCCCAAACATTGAGTGAAAAAAGGGGCTACGAAGCACCGTTTTCGAAATAAAGGTTATTTTTATTTTTTTTATGTCCTTAAAATTTCAAAGTGCCCATAAGACGCTACTTCGACTTCGGATCCTGGCAAAAACCCACGTTGGAACCATTTTAAAGTAAGGGCTTCCATACTGTTATAAGAGACGGACCACAAATCATGTCGTTTAGTGGTTACGCACCATTTTTTTTCTTTTGCACCGTACAAAAACCATGAGATGGAGCTGCGTCGTAAAAATTCTGCTCTACTTTTCGCGACTTGTCTACCAGTCTAGTGATTATTTACACTTGGGGATTTTCAATCCCCTAGTTTATTGAATTTGTACGATTCGGTAAAACGTATGATTCCTTGTTTCCGCCAAAACCTTGTCACGCGAACTCTTCTGAGACGACAAGGGCTAGGTCGACCAAATTTGGCAGAACCAAAATGTAACATGTCGCGTTGGTCCAGCTATAGTCTCAAACTGCTTCATTGCAGCAATCCTCCGAAGTTCTCAGTTATCCTCACGTACTAAATACGCTGAATGGAATATCGATATGCGAGCTTGCTGCTTCGGAGGAGGCATTCTTGGGTGCATTTATCCAAAATCTATATATACTACTGGATGGATGATGAGGATGAGACGTCGTGAAATCCGTCTTTTTTAAATTGATCTTAGAGAACGATTGACCATTATTTAAAAAAAGTTAGAGACAGAGCGTTTCTGAGCTTATTTTCTACCCTTTGGGCCGAAAAGACGTTAAGCTAGAGTCTTCTTTTACATATTTTTTTCTCTCTTATTTATGTGTTCTTTTTCATATCTTTTTCTTTTTTCTTTGTTCTCATTTTGCAAAATAATAAAAAGTTTCAAGAAAAAAGAAGGCAAAAAAGTGTTACATTGCGACCTTGACCTCTTAGATCATGATCAATGTTAAAACCGGAAGCTGATCATCATCTTGAAAAATTATCTCGAAAACGGTTAGAGATTTTAAGCGTATTTTCGACTTTTTGAGCCTAAAAGACGATATGTAAGAGATGCCTTGCTGATCTCGACCTCCACGTTCATACTCAAGTTTGAATTTTGAGTTCAGATTCGTTTTTTCCCCACGTGTAATTTTCACTACTCGGTAGCGAAAAAGGTCTAGTTTGATTACACGTTAAGGTCAAAAACCGAAAGTTGACTATTACCTGGAAAACGGTTACAAATAGAGCGATTTTGAGCTTATTTTCGACCCTATGGGCCTAAACAACGGTACATTAGAGGTACCTCGGTGACCTTGACCTTCTGGTCACGGGAAATTGAAAAACCGGAAGTTGACTATTATCTCGAAAACGGTTACAGATAGAACGCTTTTGAGCTCAATTTCGACCCATTGGGCCTAAACAACGTTACAAAGGAGGTACCTCGATGACCTTGACCTTCTGGGCCACCGTTAAGGTAAAAAACCAGAAGGTGACTACTATTTCGAAAACGGTTAGAGATAGATCGATTTTGAGCTCATCTTCGACCCTTTGAACCTAACAACGTTGCATAAGAGGTACCTCGGTGACCTTGACGTTCCGGGTCACGGTTAAGGTCAAAAACCGAAAGCTGACTATCACCTGGAAAACGGTTACTGATAGAGTGATTTTGAGCTTATTGTCAATCCTTTGGGCCTAAACAACGTTATATCAGAGGTACCGCGATGACCTTGGCCTTCTGGTCACGAGAAATTCTAAAACCAGAAGTTGACTATTATCTCGAAAACGGTTTGAGAGAGAGCGATTTGAGCTCATTTTCTACCCTTTGGGCCTAAGCAACGTTTCACGAGAGGTACCTCTGTGACCTCCACCTTCTGGGTCACGGCCAAGGTAAAAATTCAGAAGATGACTATTATCTCGAAAACGGTTAGAAATAGGGCAATTTTGGGCTCATTTTAGACCCTTTCGGCCTAAACAACGTTATAGAAGAGGTACCTCGATGACCTTGGGCTTAGTTTCGATCCTTTGGGCCTAAACAACGTTATATCAGAGGTACCTAGACCTTGACCTTCTAGTCACGGGAAATTAAAAAAAACAGGAAGTATTATCTCGATAACGATTAGAGATAGAGTGATTTTGGATTCATTTTTAACCTGTTGGGCCAAAGCGACGCTAAAGAAGGGATACTGCGTGAGTCTGAGGTTTTTAGTCATAATTTAAGACAAATATTTAAATGGTTTCTGCAAGTGGGCTAATGCCGCTATGCAGCAGAATTCTGTCTAACTGATCATGCCTCCATTCTCAATGCATTTCGCACACTGATAGCGGACACTAGTATCTACCCAGCTGTTATTTGTTTGCTGGTGGCGGTTCTCCAAACATTACTAGGTATTGCTTTTTTTATTGAATCCACAATTTTTGTTAGTAAAATCTAGATCTAGATCAAGACTATTTCTTTGATGTGGCAAAGAAAAACATCAGTTATTTTGGATTATATATGTCGCACCACTGCTGCTGATTAAACAATCGCCGACTTGTTCTCAAAGGGAAACCATCATAAATCTTTTGGTGTTATTAACCACACGCAAAATTTGCTTGAAAAAGGAAAGAATTACTCAGTGACGCATTACCGATTATGTAATTATTTTCAAATAGATTACACTATATTTCACTGTGCTGACCGAGGCCACATCGACGATGATAAAAAGTGTTGGTAGTCATACTTGAGGTGAAGGCGTCGGGTCGAGAGGCATGAAAAAGAATCCTTTTGCTCTAAGTTGTAACATAAGATACAGCAGAGCACTTCCTCCCATCACCCATGCGCGCTCGACGCAAAACGACGCGACAGAATAAGCCACAAAAAAACCACAAATGTCGAAGAAAAATCAACGTTATTTTTATTTTTATCTACTAAGTGCCAATGATACAGCATGACTGAGCGAAAATTAACTGAAGAAAACTATCACGTTTGAATACTATAGAGGGGTTTGAGACAACAACCCCGAGTCATTATTGAGACACACGAAAGGGTATGATGAGGGTGAGAAAGACGTCTATGAAATAAGATCTGAGAGCAGTTCTAAAAGCGAGTCGGTTTGGGATGATATGGTTCAACAGGTGTGATATGACAAGAACAAATAATTTCAATAAAAGGTAAAACAAAAAAAAACAAAAAAACAAAAAATACAAAAAAAAAAAAAAAAAAAAAAAAAAAAAAACGAAAATCAAGGAGAAGAGACGCTAGAATAAGCCATTGATGATCTGAGGTCAGTCTACGAGCGAGGCTTGCAGAAGTTGTTTACAAACCTTTTCGGGTACACAAACAATGAAAATTACGAGAACATTTTAGAACTTTATTTTTCAGGGATGAGAAAAATATACAGCTACCGTAAAACCATTTGAGCAGCTGTAAGAAGAAACAATCATTGACAGTAATGATGAGGAAATTGAGGATAACAATGAGAATCCTGAAACTGAGGAACAGAGTGAAGCATATCAAGAACAATGAACATTGAAAACTATAGAGAAGCCCCTCTTTAATTCGCACCACGCGGGACCGGACCCGGTGAACGAATTATCCGGGGGAAAACTAGTATGATATAGAGAAACTGGGACCTAAGTACGAGTACGAATAAAGCGGGGAAACGAATTAACCGGGGACGAATTAACGAGGGTCTCCTGTAATGTACAGTGTTGACTCTTCTGGATAATAGCATACTTTTTCTTACGTCAACACCTCTTTACTGTCTCATCTTAATGGTAAGTGGCGTGGTGTTAATTCATCGGGAACCCAAACATTCATCCTAGTTTTTGTTATTGCTGTCCTTGCTGTTGCTGCTGCTGACTTCCATCCCCCCTCCCCTCCCTTACGGCTCTTCTTTTAGCGCCACCCAGGTCTGACTTTCTATATGACTCTGTCACTGAAAATCCAAGATTGCCGGTGGCAGTTATTTTCGATTTTTTGAAGATGGATGAATTCTTTTTCTCATGTGCGTGGCTGGTGGAGACGTTGGGAAATGATTCGTTTAAAGTCGTTTTATTGAAGTAGTGGATCCAGGGATATATTAGGCTCGTAACCCCCAAATTATCCCACCCTCCCCGATCTATATACACATATATACATATATATACATGTTGCTTTTTAGTATTATTCTGGACTAAGCAGCTGTTTTATCTGGGTCACCATGTACGAGCGACACGTAGCACATTTATCCTCCGTTCCGCTATAGTGTTGTTCCATGGCTTTACTTGCACAGTGCAACTGAAGCGATTTAGTTTGCACTTTTCCTTGAATGATATCTTGTATTTGTTTAACAGTCTTCTTATATCGCTCGTACTTCTTATAAACTTCTTCGCCATGTAGTTTTAATTTTTGAAATTCTCTTTCCAGTTGCTCCATATGTCCGTCACGAGATTTTAAGTGGTCTAACTTTCGTTGAAGATTCTCATTCTCCTCAAGAATCGTTTGCAAAACCTGTTCGTTATTACCAATGTCGGTTCTTTCCGTCGAATTCCGTTCGGCTGTTTCAGTTGAAATGTCTGTTCCCCCCTTGCCAATGTCAAGTTCGTACTTCCGAACAAGTTTTTCTAAAATATGACGTCTCTGTCTCGTGGTAACTAATCCCCAGTCGGGATCCTTTTCCAGCGCTTTTAGTGTCTTTGTCGCGGCCCACGTTATAACGCGCTCTTCTAATTGGTCGAAATTATATTCCGAAGCTATAGCGAGCTGCCGCAGTTCTGGAGTAAGTTTGGTTAAGAAATCTTCACATTCGTCTTGTAGTGCACCCATATCAAACAGTCTTATAAGGGGAAGTAGCCTGTAAACGTTGTCACCTAAAACAAAAAGAACATTTGAATAACATTTGGGGTGTTATTGAAAAGGGTAACCCAAAAATTACACACACTTCCGGTGATAAGTCCCTCCGTTTGGCATCCCGGTAAAAGCCTCCCCTCTCCCTGCCCCCTACGTGTAAGCGTTTTAACGGCTTACAAAAGCTTCTGATGTTCTTACATCTTCTTTAGATGTTTCTTAATCACATATTTTTCATTTTCTCACAGGTTTGTTTCAATTGCATTTTCTTAAGTTTACAATGGAATCATAACCCAATTACAATAACCCAATCAACCCCATTCAAAATGTGTAACTGCTGTAATGTTCTGCAGTCTAATTGCCATTAGGTAGTCATGATGTGTATGGAGCATGTGTAGAGCATCTTTCGTTAGGTCCAGTCACCGAGACACCACTGCCTTCTGCGCAACGTATGAAAAGGGGGAGGGGGGTGCGCTTTTTACCCGGTATGCATAATGAAGGGGTTTATTAGCGGGGGGAAGGGTGTTTACCGGTGGAACAGACTCTCTTACGCCCCTGTAAGCTCACCTCCCCTTCCCGGGGGAGCTATCTTCCCCTCTCCAATATATTTACCCCCCCCCCCCACGAATTTTTAACCATTTTATGGATGCATTTAACCTAGTTCTAGCTACATCAATAATCATCAATATAATTTTTCTTTATATTCGAATTACAGAGTCCATAAAGCATTTCCAAGCTACCTACAGGCCAAAAACAACCTGGAGTAAAACCGTGTCCACCCTAGCTGGAAGGGATGAAGTTATCCTGGGGTGAAGCCCAGTACGCCGCACCCGACAGAGACATATGGAGGAAGATGGTTGTGGCCTAAAGTCTCACTGGAGACGAAGAGGATTAAGTTCAGATTTTAAAAACTCCCCACTTCGCCTCAAAATGTTTCTAGACAATTTCTTCTAGATAGTATTGTACTGAAAATCAAAATCGGAATAACTTCCGATATTGGGACAGTGACAAAACAAATAAAACCCGGCAAATTTACTAATAAAAAGAGATAAATTACCTGGAAACTATAATGTGAAAACTGCAAGAAATAGAGCAATCAAGATGCTATTTTCCAGTTACATATTTACGATTTAGAGATCTTCACCTTGAATATTAGTTTAAAGGTCAAAGTTGTAAGATCCGAAGGAACAGATCGTTGCAACTCACCCCTGTTACGGTCTAGTACAAGGCGCTTTGATGGTTTGAACTCCTTTTTAAAATTTTCGGCTATGAAAAAATAAAACGTAAACCTCTACAAAAATTTAAGATTTTATATTGTTTGGAAAGTGTTTTTACTTCATTGTGAAATATAAGAACATGCAATTCGTGTCTCCGGCCCTAAAGTCGTGCTCTTGCAATGGTTGGGTTTGCTTAAGTGAGCTTTTGTTCAGAGTCGATTGCGGCTTTAGGGGTCATTCATAAAGTACTACGCACAACGAAGGGGGGGGGGGCACAGCCGGTGTTTACTCACTGCGTACAGGGGAGAGGGGGGGGGGGATTGTCCGGGCTGGTGCGTACGTGCGGGTTTTTTTTTTAAAATATCTCAAACCTATTTTTATGTAATTGAATAAGCTATACATATTGTACTCTTTTTAGTGCCAGTGCTATTGTATTCACATTTAATGTATATTGACATACACTTTCAATTTTGGATTACAGTTTTTAAAACAAATTGATGTTTTTTTTTTCAATATAGCACACCATATTGCGTACTTGCGTACAGGGCTGGGATTGGGGGCGGGGGGGTTAGACACTACGGAAGCATTGCGCACAGGGGGGAAGGGGTCAAAAATTGACAAATTTCTGTGTACGTACTTCATGGATGTCCCCTTATCTTGGACTGAAGGACGAAAGTATCTCCTTGTATTCACATATATATTGTCATTCATTTGTAACGACTAAAAACCATACACTGTAGTGGTTTTATTAACCTCCCATCGAGCGAATTATTCATCAAGAGCGTTGATTAAATTTGCGTTTTGACAATTTTGATTTAGGGCTGCTCCAGACATTGTCGTGAACAGGGTAGGAGGGAGGCTCGCGCATGTCATCTGCAGCTGTTATAAATGTAACATAGGGGATTAGAGGCTGTGTAATATATCAAAACTGTCATCAGTCAGCCTTGTTTTCGCATCTGAAACTGTTTCTACTGCATAGAGAGTTTTTTTATTGCATAAAACACGGAAATAATTACATGTCCCCCCTCGCCTCACTGCACCCCTCTCGGAGTGATTAAAGAGGGAGATTTCCTTGGTAGAAAACATTGATTATAAGCATGACGTTAGCGATGAAATGCCTAAAATACTTACTGTTGACTTGTTTAGTTTTGCCAGCAATCGGATGTAACATTTCCATTAGTTCGCAAAAATCTGCATGTTCTATCGCAGTTGTTCTAAGATCCACTACGGATCCATGTTGCTCTATCAGTTCCTTAAATTCGTGAGAAGCCACCTTCAGCACAGCGGAAACCGCATGTACCCTCTTCCCCTGAACTTTAAATACAACGTCACTTCCGGGAAATGCCGATGTAAAATCGATCTGATGTCTGCTCAGAGTGGAGGAAGAATCGCCACCTTTTCGGGATAATGTAGACTTAGCTTGATGCGGCGTCTCTGGGCTTCTCGCTCGACGCTTGCTCTCTGTTGAATCACGTGACTCTTGTCTGATTATTTGGCCACGTGATTCCTTGTCACATGTGCGGTTGTGTGACGCGCTGCTGCTTGCCGTGTCACGTGAGGCACATCGTGGAGGCCTGCCGGTGCTGGTACTCGGTCGCTCTCCGTCGTTCACATTATCTGTTCCGTAATTCACAAATCGGCTCATTTTAATTAAGATCAAGTTTTAATTGATAGAGGTGATGTTTAATCCATGATGTTTAATCCTTATTTTTTCGACAGATTTTTCTATTTTAATTATTATTCGCATAACTGTTGAATAATAAAACACTGTAAAATATTATTTCTGGCTACTGGTAAATATGTTGTGTCATTTTCGATGCCATTGCTGACATGTTCCCGTTTATCTGTTTATTTTATGCTTGTCAGTAGTTAGCATAGTCAATATCGTACTCAAGAAATGATAAGTATGTACAAGGAGCGGTGCAGAGGGGAAGGGGCTGGCGCTGTCTCTTGCCCTGCCTCCTGTCAGTGCAGATGGGAAGGGGTTGGCGCTATCTCTTGCCCTGCCTCCTATTCTTGGGCGTACCAGGAGACAGAACGAGCGAGGGGGGGGGATTTTGGGGGGAAGAAATCACATACAAACTGGTTACTATGCGTGCACATGATTTTTTGAAACGACCCCAGAGTGCCTAGTTTGAAAAATTCCTCAATAAGTTTACCCCTCTACAAGTGGAGTTATATCTGATTTAAAACACCCCTTTTCACCAAATTAAATATTTATAAGCTCAATCATAGACGAATACGAGGCACATTCAAATTAAGAAGTGGACGTGTATAATTTTTTGGTCTTCATTTTTCGTTGGGCGAGAAGTGTAGTTCGGGAGGAACTCCCTTTGTCGGAAAAGCGGCGTAGTGGATGAAAATTACGCGAAACCCGCCCCCTCTTTACCGAAAATGACACTCCGCGCGTCCCGCGCCTAGTTTCAAAATCAGTCCTCATTCTCCGAATGTGTTTGACACGCATGCCAAGTACCTCCCCCCTCCCCCTCCGATGCACAGTGCTCGGGGGTTCTCAGGGGTCGAGCTGACCACTGCTTTCCTGTGAAAAGTTTAGTGTAAAAGAAATCTGAGTGTGAGGAAATTGTCGAAAAGCCCCCCCCCCCCCCCTTGCCCGTGTTTCCCTTTCCCGTTCTACTCTGGGTTAAATGTACAATGCAAGGGGAGAATTTCAGTGTGAAAGAAATGGAGGAAGAACTTACAAGAACAGCCTGCCGCCCCCCCCCCCCCACCCATACCTGTCCCTATCCGTTCTGGAACGCTGCTTAGACCCCTGACATAACGTGGGACCACTGGATCGTCTGGGTACAGTTTAACGACAAACAGGATCAATAGTGTATTAATAGGATATTCTTCCGTGCTTATATTAGTACAAGCGGCAGTAACTGTTTTATCGATTGTATCAATGGGGGTGGGAGGAGGGGTGGGGCGGGAGGTTGTTATGGTCCTGAGTTTTCGCGTGCTTAATACATGCCCAGAATATCTAATGAAATCCTTTAACGCGGGGCGGAGGGGGGGGGGGGTCTCAGAATTAGGAGGGTAACTGATAACCTCTCTCTGTATATGAAAAGGAATTCTTTAAGCACTTGGAGGTGTACCCTACTGAATGGGAAATCTGAATAAACACACGTGACTATATGTTTTTATATGTGTTTATACCGCGCAAAATGAATACGAAATCTGAATAAACACACCTGACCATATGTTTTTATATGTGTTTATACCGCGCAAAACTGCGAACTGCAAAACTTAATGGGGGTAATTCGTTCTGGGAAAAGGCTTCAGTACCAGATTTTCTATCAGCATGCATGTTTCGTGATCGTAAAAATTAGGTCAGTTTATTCTTTGACAACCACCCGTATTCAATATCGTGGTTCAAACTCAAACTCACGCTCAAACTCAAAATTTTTGCTAATTATGATAGTTATTTATTCAATAAGGGTACCTTAAGCTCAAAATTTGTCCAGATTCAGGCTTACTTTGAGCCAACAAGGGCTTAAAATTAAGTAAAGTTCACTAAGAACCCAGTAAGGTTTCTTTCTCAACAGAAGTACTTTATTTCACTTATTTACCTTGCATAAGCAATCATTTACACCCTATAGAAACATGGCACTCGATGACTGGGTACTCGACTTGAATGTTGCCATTTTTTATCGCTATTTCTGGCAACTCGACAACAACCATTTTGTGAGTACAAGTCACATGACTGCCGCAGATAGACCCGAAGCTTGAAATAGTTGAGCGAAGAGACATTCTTTCTTTTACAAGAGTTTGACTGCTCTTACCTCATTGGTAACCCTGGGGGTCTATTCATTACCACGAGCTGTTATCACTTTTCCTGCTAAGGCCTGTAGAAGAAAACAGTGGTGATCGACTCCAGAAATTTCGTTTTTAAAACTTTGAGAAGTTGGTAGAAGACTTTGGGGATGGCCCAGCACTAAAACTGTTTGCTCGTTCTTTGTCGATTTATCTATACTGGGGAAGGAGTCTCCGGCCATGAATAACAAAGAATAAAATGGGGGTTTGGGTGAAAACATATTTATTTAATAACTTGAGCACATCATACGCTATTATGATGTTCGTCATTTACATTTACGACAACTTAATGACGCAATAAAGTAATTAAGTCTCCTTTAACGACTAATCAAACTATATTCTTTAACAAAAAGAGAGACAAATTACACTGAGTTGTGGTACAACCCCGGCAAACAACCGACGTCTTTTTTGGTTGAAAAATGGTTGGATTTTGGTCGCAATATCTTCACAACCATATTCTGAACAAAATAAGGTTGTACAATGGGTAGAATTACGTCAAGACCTATTTCCCCAAAACCCGACTTTATTCCGACGTCGAGGCGACGTCGGTTTTCTGACGTCATTCCGACGTTGCGAAAACGATCAAAAAGCGATGAACATTTATTATCGCTCCCCGGAAATGGAAGCCATTTTGAAAAAGAGGAAGAAAAAACGTAATTTTTACATGAAAATTCTAAAATTTTGATGGCGCGTCAGTATTTTTCTTACTAGATTGTAAAAATTTACATGGAAAATACTTTCGTATATATTTCACAACAGTAGTGGAATGAATGATTATCTATTAATTATATAACTCTGGAATCTTTTTTTTTGTAAGATGTGTCTAAGACTTGTCGTTTTAAGGTGGTAAACCGACGTCGGTTTCAGGTGGAAATCCGACGTCGATTTCAATTTCATATACAACCTAAAACTGACTTAATTCCGACGTCGGATTTAGGGCGGAACCCGACGCCATTCTGACCTTGCAAACCCGACGTCGGTTCCATTTCATATACAACCAAAACCGGCACATCAGTCCGACGTCGGAAACGTCGGGTCACGACGTCGACCCGACGTCATTCTGACATCTTAATGTTTGCTGGGACCGTGGTGGCGCAAGGGGGTGGGGTGGGGGGGGGGGGGCGCGAGCAGCTTGCTCCGTGTGAAATGCCTGACAGAGAGTCTGTCTCCATGTGCAGCGAGTTTTGATCTCCAGGCTCCGCCCTACCGAAAAACCGCACCAGTGAAATAACACAAGATGAAAATGGGGACTGGGTGAGTTTTTTAAAGGGGCCGCAGCTCCAGTAAGTTCTTGGCCACTACGTTTAAACCAAAATAATACAAAAATTATTTACAAAGTATCAGTTACAGCCATGTCACTGTCCTTTCGTGTTGATCACTTGTAGATATTGCTAATAACCCGGAAACTTTTCTTCGCTAAGGTAAGAAGGAAAATTTTGGACAATTTTAGTAAACTGGGACGAGTTCACATGCATTTTCGGTGCGGGTGTTGCAGCACCCCCATTCACATATGTTCAGATGTCTGTTGGCTTTACGATCGCAAAAAATGCCAAAACATGTGCAAACTAGACTGATTTCGCCACCGAGTGAAGAAATAAATGCTTGAAAACACTCTGTAATAGTACAGGGGACTATTATAGAGGTCAAGATCACCGGATGTTACACCTTACGTAACGTCGTAGAGGGGGTGGATGTCGAAAATGAGCTCATAATTGCTCTATCTGTTACCGTTTTTGAGATAAAGTGCAACTTCCGGTTTTTTACTTCACCATGACCTCTGTCATTTTCGGATGTTACCCTGGTAATATTCAAAAATGTTTTCAATGTTGCGCACAAAAAATTTTAAGCAATTTTTACAGTCTCTTTGGCTACCACATGTGTGAGGCACTTTACTGCTTGGACACGGAATGGCCCCTTCGAAAGTGTCCGCAGCAACGCTTTGGAATCTGTTTTTCATTAAATCTCTCACATCAAAAATAAACTGGCTGCAATGTTTGTATTTTTCATTTAGTTTTGCCATTTGTTCATTCTTGGATTCGTCGCTTTTTTCTTTATACTTCAGCATTTGTTTAAAGATATAGTATCTGTTTTCGTGTTCAATGCTGCCCCAATCAGGATGTGTGGTAACGTGTGTGTAGCCCTTTTCAGCCATCCACTCCAGCACTGCTCCTTCCAGAACCCTGAAATAAACGTTTTCATTTAAAAATAAATAAACATAAATTCCGGAGACTGAACAGAAAGTAGACATTACCCGGGTTATACTGACTCTTTTTTAATTAACCTCAAAAAGTAAAGTTTATTCTGTTTCCTTCTGAATGGTGAGAAGTTTTTATTTATGCTTTTGGAGTTTAATTGCGATTTTACGCAGATGTGACTTAGATGTGCTGAGGAACCGGACAAAATACCACCGGACATAATACCACCGGACATAATATCACCATGGAAATGAAAATTAGGACAAAATACCACCAAAGATATCTTTTTATTATACAGCGTAACAACGCAGCCTCCGTCACGTCCAGTCATGCAAAAAGCTAGAATGTGTCTTTTTCTACATCTCGTTGGCCACAAGCATCCGTCGTTCTTTACGACGGTAATTCCTTTGCCAAAAGACGCAGCACTGGTGTCAATTTTGGTGAAGCAGGACGCGAATGGCTAACGCCCGAAAAAAGCGCATGCGACGCGCCTATGTTGAACTGCAGAAGCGGCTGCAAAACCTGTGCGCAAACTAATGTCATGGCCGGAAGGATATTCAAGAATTTCTCCGCGTTGTAGGCGACAACGTGCGTTACGGAAAATAAAATATTCCTGGTATTAGTAGATTTGTACAGAATTTAAGAACAGTGACAGTAGACTGTCCTCAGTGACAGTAAGTTCAAAGGTTTCTCAATGGAGTTGTAGAGACTTTAAGAACAGTTACAGCAAAGTAGAATATCCTCAGTGAATGTAATTTTACGTTTGTTGTTTCAGTTACATTCAGTTATGAAAAGCTCCGGTGATCAGAGAAAGCAATAAAAGATTGTGGTGGTGTTTTGTCCTAGTTTTCATTTCCTTGGTGGTATTGTGTCCCGTGGTATTTTGTCCGGTGGTATTTTGTCCGGTGGTATTATGTCCGGTGGTATTATGTCCTACATTATGTCCGGTGGTATTATGTCCGGTGCTGCTCAAGAAACCTAGATATACGTTTATCTTAATCACTACAAAATCGTAACATTTAACAGAGTATTATCGGCTTAGCCAGTACATTTAGATTTTTCGCGATGATGCCTATATGTCTTCCTGGGGCTTAAACGACGGCACACCTGCATGAGATACAGCAACCGATCATAGAATTGTGCTTATTTTATGTGTAAGCGTGGACGGATTAGGGAGGGTTTGGGTAGGAATATGCAGAGCATTGTTTAATGTTTTGTTTATTTTTGCAAATCAGGATGCCGTACGTTTGAAATTTATAAGGACACTAACTTAAATTCATATTCCTGTGCGACAGCGAAGTCACGTGGTCGCCTGGGTGCGTTCAAAAGAACCTTTTCACACTCTTCCAGTCTCGGTCCCAATCCATATAATTTGAGCAAGGGTAATACTCGTAAAGCCGTGTCTTCATCTGAATACAAATGAGAGCTATTTAACTTCTTTGTCAATTAATGGATCTGTTTTCGAATGACGTCAATAACGTATGGCAACACCCCCTCCCTCCCCCCAACAAAAAAGTATCAGAAAGGTATTTTATGTTTTAACTTCACCAGGACAGGCACGTAATATTGATGTAACAATTGTACCAAGAAAGATGAGCCGTGACACCGTGAGGTGAGGGAGGGAGGCAGGGGGCACTTAGTGTGATATACTCATGCACATTAAAAAGTATACACAATTTTGAAGTTTTTGTATCTTTAAAACTGTTTAACATGGAGGAATTCTATTTTCGCTGAAAAAGAGTATATAAATGCTCACTAACTGACAAAGCAACATATTCGAACAGTGGCTACGTTTCAACAGAGTTCAATTTGAAACAAGGGTAGGTCCAATTTTCACCGTACACAGTTTCAGTCAAGAAACCAAGCACTGCAATAACGTGTGTGATCACCTCCAACGTGATGTAGAGCACATATCCTTCTCACATATCATTTGGCATCGAGCAAATGAGACGCTTAATCCTCCTCCATTGAGGGCAGCGGTGCCACTCCGGGGTCAATGCTTGGCACAGTTCGGCATGATTTCTCGGAGTTCCTTTCCGCGTAATCACAGACCTGTTCTATGGGGTTCATGTCTGGGGAGCGACGTGGCCACGGCAAGCTGTTAACGTTAATGTGTTGCAGGTACAGTAAACTGTCTCGCGTTATTTTGCATAAAGATGGCGTTGTTGTTTTGCTGGATGTGAGGGACCACTTGGCCTGCCAGTACCCACTCCCATTTTAAGCGGCGTCTTCGTGCGTCCAGTACGACGCACCAATAAGGTCTGCGAGCACGTATCCCGTGTTCCGCCAAACGTCTGGACACTGTCATTCGGCTTATCCGGTTGTTCCGTCTGCCTCATGTTACTGCCGCCTTTTGCGTAGCACTCTGGAACCTGTTGCATAAGTGCACTAAACGGATATGGCGATCCTGCTGAGGCGTCGTTACACGGGGTTGTCCGGGTCGAAGTAGATCATGGATATTCCCCGTTGCTGTATGCCTCTCCTGCAGCTGATAAAACGTTGCTCGAGTGCACCCAAATCGGTTAGCGATGTCCCATACAGAAAGTCCACTTTCCAGCGTGCCTAAAACCCGGTACCTCTCGCTTGTAGACAGCCATGGCATCGCGTCTTTAAGTTCCACACAAAAATGTTCAATGAGAAACCTTAATGCATTCGTCTTAACTTTTTCGTACTACAAGAAATTTCGTGATCTATTGTGTGTATGTTGTGCACTGAAACAATATTGCTTAAAGCATGCTATTAATCAGTACTAAAGTTTTAATGGTCATAGCAAGGTGTGAACAGCAATAAAAGTGTACAATAAACACCCATGTGGAATTTCAAAACTGAAGCTTTATTATTTTCGGAAATATTCCAAAAAAAATTGTGTATACAGTCTAAAGTGCATGAGTATATGTGATACCATGCGCTCGAAACAACAAAGAGAAATGATGCTGCTTTTGAAGCCAGACGTGCTAAAAGGAGGCGGGACGGGAATTTTAATTCAGTACTTCTCACAGAAAGGGGGTTCTTTCAGTTTGGTTGAAAAGGGGTATTTTTCAAAATTAGCACTGTGCGGTTAGGGAGGGGCATGGTGCGTGAATGCCCACTGCCTCCCCGCACCAAATAAAAATATACAAACAAACAACCAATCATCATCTCCATATAAAACATCCAAGTGTCCAGACGATGTGGAAGAGGGGGGGCGAATATTGAAATCCTGGAGTTTCCATTAGTTTTAATGATATAATTTACCTTCTATGTCAAATGTCTTTCCTCCAATTGGATGGAGTAAGCACATCAGTATGCAGAAAGCCTCTGGATCAGAAATCCCAGGCACTAAAATTTCGCTTTTCTCGTTTTTTCTTAAGAGTTCGTTTTCCAACTCTTGGGAAGCCGACGCGACCGTAGTGGTTATGGCGAACACGGGGACTTGGTTTGGTCCAACCAGAAATTTCACGTCACTTAACCGAAATTTCTTGAGAAAGAACTCGGACTTCTCTTCTAAAGAGATGCCTTGAAACCGTCTGCTGAGTGAGGCACTGGCTGCTTTGCTCATGTTCAATATGCAGTAAGAGAAATGTGTCTTCTCTATTGAAGGTTATTACTTGTAGACTATCCTCTGTAGACTATCACTTGTAGGCTATCACTTACGGATTACCACAGGTTATCATCTGGAGGCTATCATTTGCAGGTTATCACTTGTTGACTATCACTTCTAGGCAATCATTTGTAGGTCATCACAAATTATTACCTATAAGCTATCACTTGTTGGCTATCATTTGTAGATTATCACAGCTTATCATTTGTAGGCTATCACTTGTAGGCTATCACAGGTTACCACCTGTAGGCTTTTGCAGGTTATCACAGGTTATCACTTGTTGACTATCACTTGTAGGTTGTCACAAGTTATCACTTGTAGGCATAGTACTTGTAGGCTATCATTTGTAGGTTATCATAAATTATCACTTGTAAGCTATCATTTGTAGGTTATCACACTTAATCATTTGTAGGCTATCACTTGCAGGCTATCGCAGGTTATCATTTTTAGGCTATCACGTGTAGATTATTACTTGTAGGCTATGACTGTAGGCTATGCTATCACTTGTAGATTATCACAAGCTATCACTTGTAGGCTATCACTGTTGACTATCTCTTGTAACATATCGCCTGCACTCTATCACTTGTAGGCTATCAGTTGCAGGGTATCACAGGTTATCACTAGTAGGTTATCACTTGTAGGTTATCACAGGTTATAACTTGTAGGCTATCACTTGTAGGCCATCATTTGTATGCTATCACTTGTAGGTTATCACTTGTAGGCTATCACTTGATGGCTATCACTCGCAGGCTATCAATATATGCTTTGGTGTTCAGGTTATCAGTTGTAGGGTATCACTGGTAGGTTACCACTTGTTGGCTATCATATGTACACTATCCTTTGTATGCCATTACTTGAATGCTCTCACTTGCAAGTATTTACTGTTTTGCCGTCACACTATTGCGAGGCTTTCGCTACAACCCTCCAACACTGTTCTGTGTCTGAAAAGCAAAACTAATGGCTGATAAACAAAATGCAAACGAGATAAAATGGCTAATATTCTTTATTGTGTCACTGAGTTTGTGGACTCCTAATAACACTTGTAACAGCAGTCATCACTGAAAGATATTATGAAACTTTAGTGTTTTATCAGAACGATGATATGGTGTTAAAACGTTTCTACGGTCTATGAGATATGATCAGTATTCGATCCGGGATGGGGGATGGGGGTGGCTACTCTCTTTTTTCTTCGCCGTTACAGCTGAAAACTAAGAAAGCCAAGCCATCGTCGAAGGCGTAGACCCCAACCGGACACAGCAAGTCGTCATTTTGGCAAATTTTGACCAATTTGAAAAATAATACGACGTTGCACAACTTCTATATATATATTTCACTGTGAAGGTTGCATGTGTCTAGGGTAAATAGTTTCGGAGCACAGCATCCAAAGTGTGACACACAGACGCACGGACGGGCGGACGGGCAGAGGGCAATCCTAAAGACCCCCCCCCCCCCCCTCGGACTCGCCCGGATGGAGTCTAAAACACACGATTTGGCATGCTGACGAGGAAGGAAGGTAGGAAGACAGGCAATTGTTGATTTTTAGAATAATAAACCCTTCGCGCACACGTATTGTGTAATGCAAACTAAACAACATAATATACTCGAGAAGCATGTACGCAGTTTTTTGATAGTCTTTTTGATGGCTGCTGTAACAGTTTAGACGTAAGACCCTTTATGTGGGAAACGCCCCCCCCCCCCCCCACCCCATCACTAAAATGGTTCCATTTCCAGGATGATACTGAATCTCACTGTTTCATTAAATTTCAACTTAGGATTTAACACATGTACAGCAGAACCCCGGATAAGGCCACGTCGGAATTAAGACCATCCCGAAAATAAGACCACTTTTTCGTTCCATTCCACTTCACTTCCAGTGTTAAACCGTTCTGGAATTAAGACAACTTTTGACCAGTCACAAAGTTCTTACTTTCAGGGGTGCTTGAGTATTTACGTACCACATCTTTGCACTCTCAAGATAAAAGTGGGGATTTAAAAATGGGTGATTTACCACTTTGCGAATTCTTCTTGCTATATATTACAGGCCTTCAGTTTTGCTGATGAGTGTAATTTGGTGTATCAGACATCCAAGCACACAGCAAAAGCCACTTATGACAGAAAGAATCCAGCGAGGTAATTAGACAAAAAGTTTACATTCTTGACTGACATTCTTATCGCTGCACATCCTCCAGCATAAGTGTCGTTGTGTTGATCAGCATTCTTTATTTCACTTTGAACGTCACTTGTTGCAAATTGCGAATATCCGAAAGAAACAGATCCAGACATTTTCTTCCTTGTTCCTTGTATTAGAAAAGAGAGACCACTGGACAAACGCAAGGGGGGGGGGGGGGGGTTGACAGGGGTCTTACTTGGTATCATATGTGTCACCATGCATGTCTCAAAAACGCGGAGAAATGGGGGTGTTGTAATTTTGAGGTCAGATGCGGTCCTAGCGGATTGTCAGCTTCGTTAAAAAAGGGAGGAGGGATAATTTTTATTTAATAGTCCACGTTTTCCACACCAGGTCTTTTTTATGAATTGTACTCGTTTAGTTAAAAAGGGAGTATTATTTTTAGTGTAGCACTCCGCCTTTGGGGGGGGGGGTCGTTTTAAGAAGTCATGGACACGCATAACATCCAGCTGTCACCAGAGTGCCCTCCCTGAGGGGGGTGGGGGGGGGGATGAGATACTCGAAGGTCATACAGAGTAAGCAAAACAGTCGCACGACTAAAGGAAATAGTGATCAATACTGCGACACAGAATGCCAACGCCTCAGTCAGCTTTGAATGGATCGAGGTATTTACGCCGCGTATTTATACATCGTTGTTCCCTGGTTGACACACAAAATAAACAAGAATCTACTCTATTTCTAAATGCGAAATATTAAACACTTTTTCTTTCCCTCTCTTCGAGCAGAATTTTAAAAAGCTTTTCAGCTTTTTTTTCTTTCGGTTTGCTTTTCCTTTTCGGTATGGAACATTTAATGCTTGTTTTTGGTATCAAAATATATTTAGAGATATCAATAAATCAAAAGAGGTCTCATTATTTTATATTTTGCTAACAATAATTGAATTTTAGATAGCAAAACAAAAAACTTTAAAAAATCTTGCAGGAGACACAGTTTTATATACAATTTAACGAATAAGCCATTTAATTTTGGAGATGAAAACTTGAATTATAGTAATCAATAACAACACAATTTCTGAACTCAAGATTATTGCTTCTTTTTTATACAGTAAAAAAATTAAAATAAAGATTCTGTTTACATGGAACAGTCATTATTTTTTCACAGATATGTGCTTCTGAATTTTTTATGTCAAAAATTGATATCAAAAATTAACTTCTGAGATAAAAAATCAGATTTTAAAGTATAAATAAAAAAGGCTCATTCTGAAATAATAATATCTGAAATAAATTCTTGATATCATTAAAAGGAAAATAAATAATTGAGCTCAAAATTAAAATTTTGCTATCAAATATTTCATTTTTGCTATCAAGAATTGAATTTTTTATCTCTTAAAATCAATTTTAGATATCATTAAATCATTTTTGATATCAATAAATATTTCTTGATATCTCTAAATATTTATTGATATCAAGAATTATTTTTTGAGATCAAGAATAGAATTTGAGCTATTAAAAATATAATCACAGATAGCAAAAATGAATTTTTGATATAAAAAATGAATTTTTTGAGATCAAAAAATAATTCTGGATATCAATAATTCCCTAATAAATGTGAAAATGGCATTCCATATTTCAAGACATTTTTTCACATTCTGAAATTTTTCTAAGAAAAGAGAGAGAGAGAGAGAGAGAGAGAGAGAGAGAGAGAGAGAGAGAGAGAGAGAGAGATCTTGCATATTCCACGTGTGTTTATTTACGTCGTTTACCAGTGACTGCAGCGACACCCATTTCAATTTCCGTGATGAAAAAATGGTTAAGATAGGTATGGCTGTCAAGATGGTGGGATAGCTATCCCGCCAAAACGCCTCCGCCCATAAAGTCCCCGACCATAAGGTCCCCGATCATGACGCCCCAGACCATAACGCCCCCGGCTATAAGATCCCCAAATAAAATCAGCTGCCAAAACGTCTACCGTCAAAATATAAATAACAAACAAGTTTTGGAACTCTAATGTTATGAAAGAAGTTTTTGATTTCTTAAATACTTTCAGCCGTGCTGCTGACTAACTGTTCCAGATAGCTTTGCAGTGTTTCTTTGAGGATTACAGGATTAAGGATCTCCGAAATTACACAATACATCCACCTCCAACAAAACACTATATTTTGGTGAGATTAGTTATTATATTTAAATCTCGTAAATCCATACTTGAATTAAGGGATTTTGGGTCACAGGACTGACACAACACATCATCAACACATCATCCATACATTTGTTGGAGATTAAACTGTGAATCTACATCTTGATTATAGAATAAAGATCACAGGAATGGCACAATATATCGTTTTCTAAATTTGTCGGCGTTTTTTTTTTTTTTTTTTTTTTTTTTTTTTGCCGTTTTCAACGTGTAACGGAGAATTACTTGTGAGATAAATCTTGACAATATCACACGATGTTCTTGAAAGCAATAAAGAAAGGCTTCGGGGACATTCTAGCACTGTATTCATTTGGGGACATTGTTGCCGGGGACACTATGGCCGTGGGCTTATGGCGGGGGATCTTATGGCCTAGGACGGTTTGTCCTGGATTCGATTAGATAAGCTATAAACAACGCTATATTACGGAATTAAAAGGAAAGATGTGTGTATTTATATTTAATTTTACATTTAAATTTTGATCCAAAATATATTTATGTGTCTTGTTTTTATAAGTGTTTATAATTTTTTTCTGAAACAGGCAATTAAAACAAGTATGCATATATATATATATATATATATATATATATATATATATATATATATATATATATATATATATATATATATATATATATATATATATATATATATATATATATATATATATATATAGAAAAGCTCTATATTTAGAACAGCGCAAATCGGTCTAGTTCAGAGATTGTCTCATTTCAAAGGTAGTGTTATCCTGATGTAACATTGCAAAGATTAAACAGTAAAAAGTGGGATAATGTTATGCATATGAAACAGGAAGTTTACACCAAAGCGCCAAAATTCGGTGAATAAATGCAGTACTTTTTTCAAGCAAAATTATATCAGTAGACATCTAGATGAAGTTTAAAAGAGATCGGTAATTTTTTGCTGGTGCAGAAACCCTTTGCATCTTATATTTATATGGTAACTTGATAACCCTACAGTTACCCAAATAGTTTATCAATGCTTGATATTTTTGTGTAAAATAAAGCTTCACTATTATGTCAAGGCTAAAATATTAAAATTATTATTCAGGTGTCAGGAAAGCCCAGGGATTTCGGCTACCATAAAGTAATTTTTTGCATCTTTTGAATAGGTTTCAAATATATCTCAATCATGTTATAATGTATTTCCTGCCACAAAACGGTACCTTATTTAATAAAAAAATCTTATGTTAATAAGGAATAGGGTTATGAAAGAATGCACTAACGTTGATTCGTTACTGCGAAAACACGCAAAATGCAAAATATGGCGTTTCAGCCATTATTTTAAAGCAGTTAACATGACACCGTGTATTTACCATTACCTTAGCAGTTTTGCCACGTAAAAACATTGCTCTGTCTCAAAGATAAGAGAATCGTGTTATTTATAGTAGATATGTAAAGACCTTTTTGTGACAGTTGGAATGGCCATTTGTAATATGCAAATAATAAATTGCACTTCGAAATTGTCTGTAGGAAGTAGTCTTTGTTGCGGTTTGTACATGTGGCAAGACAGCTGGTGTGTATGTATGGAGGTAGGGTGGGAAGGGGGGGCGGGGGGCAGCGGATGGCGTTGGAAGAGTAAGTCTTCTATTTGCGCAGTTTCTATTCACCAAAAATAAAGCACGAGGTATCACTTAGAATTGCTTCTCCTTTTTTCACCTTTAAAATAAAAACATTCATTGAATAAGGAATTGATAAACAAAAATAATCCAATTCTATGTCGTATCTCCGCATAAACGGATACCAGTTTTAAAAAAAATGTGTTCAAAAGGTGTTAATTTAAAAAGTAAACCAGCATTACGAGCGATAAGAAAGAAAACATGGAAAAGGTGAAGAACAACACCCCACCCCAGCTCCCCTTGCAGTTACGCTTTAATCGCAAATGTATATTAAAAACTAGAGTGATTTCCCTACCAATTGTGCAAATCGTACATTTGCGAGTATAAAATCAAAGTGGTTAAATTGTAGGACCGTCTGTAAAACTATATGATTTAGATGAAACATTTTCCGAAATACTGAGCTTAAAGTAAATAAGGGGTGACGGTTAGCTCAGTCGGTAGAGCATTGCTCTTGTAATCCTAACGTCCCTGGTTCGAAACCAGCCAGGGGTGGAAACCGGAGGATTGGCTTTCGCTCATATCTCCTTAGCTAAACGACTGCACATCAAAATTCACCACCACGGAATTCCAAATTAGCACAAATGAGTCTTCCGGCCATCCCCTTAAAAAAAAACTTAAAATAAATAAATGATAAAAATACACGTAGCGAAATATGAAATAGTTAAAAGTTTATTTGAATGGAACCCTGAGCTGCAAGTTTAAAGATTTCCGTATTTAACAACCACGTGACCTCAGAGGAACCATGTGATAACGCAAAGATGCGACAATTTTAAAATGATCCTAATTCCCATATAAGTTAGGTTTATTAAATGGTTATTGTTTTAGTTGCTAATCGTCAATACCTCATTCCAGAGTTTTGAGATATTAGAATGATGCAGCTCATTTCGAGTGCCGTTTGTTCGATCAAACATGACGCTTCCTGTAATTCTGGAGTATTGAAATATGTTTTCAACAACTTTTGTTCTGAAAGTCACTGATCCTTTTCTTAAATCTTATCCCCTCGGCGAGGGGGTGGGGCGATATAAAAAGATAAGAATTGAAGAAAAAAAGATTTTAAAAAAAGGATGCAAGGGAGACCGTTTTTGGCATGACTGGAATAGTAGAGCGGCAAACCACTAGGAGAAATCAACGCGATTTTACCGAAATAAGGTCAAAACCCGTTTTCGTCCACTTAATTTATATGATATAAATATACTTACATGTGCTAACATGTATTTCACATCCGGTTTTTTTTTTTTTTTTTGCTATAAGACTTAGGCATGGGAGAGAACTCCCCCCCTCTCTTCCGCTCCCCTTCCCCCTTCAGAGAGTATTTCTGAAACAAACCACTGATTCAGCATACAAGTGCATATTGATGCACTTAAGCAAAATAGGTCATGATATTAAAACAAAGATAAAAACGCGGACAAAGGGCGGGGGGGGGGTGGGGGGACTAATTCTGAGGGCAGACGAGGTCCGCGCGGAGTGCCAATTTCGTGAAAAGGAGGTAAATTTCTGTAAGTACTCCGCGTTTCCCACAAAAGGGATTTTTATTCCGGAATTTCATTCCGTGTGTGGTTAAAAAGGGGGTATTTATTTGAAAGTTAGCACTCCAAGTTCAGGGGCCGTCTCAAAAGTCATGGACACTCATGGTAAGTAGTTGGTACCTGAGTGACTTCCCCGGGCAAAAGTCATGGACACTCATGGTAAGTAGTTGGTACCTGAGTGACTTCCCCGGGCAAAAGTCATGGACACGCATGGTAAGCAGTTGGTACCTGAGTGACTTCCCCGGGCAAAACTCATGGACACTCATGGTAAGCAGTTGGTACCTGAGTGACTTCCCCGGGCAAAAGTCATGGACACGCATGGTAAGCAGTTGGTACCTGAGTGACTTCCCCGGGCAAAAGTCATGGACACGCATGGTAAGCAGTTGGTACCTGAGTGACTTCCCCGGGCAAAAGTCAGGGACACGCATGGTAAGCAGTTGGTACCTGAGTGACTTCCCCGGGCAAAAGTCATGGACACTCATGGTAAGTAGTTGGTACCTGAGTGACTTCCCCGGGCAAAAGTCATGGACACGCATGGTAAGCAGTTGGTACCTGAGTGACTTCCCCGGGCAAAAGTCATGGACACGCATGGTAAGCAGTTGGTACCTGAGTGACTTCCCCGGGCAAAAGTCATGGACACTCATGGTAAGCAGTTGGTACCTGAGTGACTTCCCCGGGCAAAAGGCATAAGGCAAGGCAATTTTGGGTTTTGACTAAATATGTATTTTTCTTTATGATTTTTTACTTATGCCTTAAGCCCTTAATGAGTAAGGAAAACGCCTTGAGGTCTCAAGAAAAAGTCATTACGTTCACAACTGCTCAAACGAACGCATTTTTTAACGAGTCCATTTCGTTTCAATATCTTCCGTTCAGTGCAATGCGGGCAGGTGGGGGTGGTGGTGTTTCTTTTGTGGTGCAACACTAATATAGTAAACTAAAAATCTAACTCATGTGACTAAATGACACAACTGAAAGAAACAAAAAAAAAAAAACGGCATCCTTTTAAATAATTGTAGCTCAAACAAACAGTGATTGCTAATTCAGCGTCACATTTCTACATACCCTAAGAATTTCCAAAGTACATTTGTTCACTGACATTTTTAACCCTACAAAACAATTTGGCCTAAAATGGTACTGGTTTACCATAGGAATGACCAGTTTTACCAGTTTCCCCCTAAATTAATAACCGCGATTTAGGGGAAAACTGATAAAACTAGGCATCCTTATGGTAAACCAATCCATTTTTGGCAAAGCTGTTTTAGTGGTTAAAATATCAGTGTGTGTAAGCGGTTTAACAGATCGTGTGACAGTTTACAAAACTGTAGTTTGCGCTTTTCCAACAAATATATAACGTTTAATTGCAAAGACATAAAAATGAAATTAGAAAACAAATTAGCTCAACACGTTTTGGATGTGGTTTTAGTACTTTTTGTTATCTATCCATTCATGGTATTTTATTGGAGAGGATTATGGGATTTATGGGGAATTTATATTAACCCCAGTGAATACCCCTCAGTCCAGTGGGGTGTTTTGGGAGTGTCTGCGATTGCTTTCGCTGGATATTTTATCGGCCCGAAACTGCAGAAGTTTGCTGAAGGAAGGCCAAAATGGCAGTACTTTATACTAACAAGAGGTTTCATGTGTGTCTATGCCGCGTTGTATATCGGATTCTGGAGAGGCGAGTGGGAGACTCTTGATGCCTTCCTACCGAGCGACGCGTTGAGCTGTCTGGTCAATTTTGCCTTGGCGTATGTTCCGCTCCTTCTTCTTCGCTGTTCACGGAGTTGTGTTCTTCCGCCTATGCGCGTTGCCTTGGATACCAGGCCAAATGTCCTTACGCCAAGCACCCGGTTTAAAACAAAGGTAAAGCATTTTCTTTTGCATTTCTTTATATCGGAGAATTGTACATTCATTTGATCGTGGGAAGAGATTAGCTAAGGTCAAGTTTATGATTATAGCAATAGAATCATGCATTGGTAACTCCAAAGACAATGCTATTTTTTTCACCCTTTTAAAAGATCATTTGAATGTTGAAGTTCACATGAATAGAAATACAACAGAACCGCGGGATACGACCACCCCGCAAATACGACCACTTTTCGCCAGAATCGAATTTCATCCATTCATCTCTATTATAACGGAACCCCGCAAATACGACCAAAGACCAATTTTCTCATTCTCAAACGCACTTTTAACCCCGCAAATTAAACATTTGTTTACTTCCTTATTGGGGATAACTTCAGATTTGTGCAAAAAGACACATGCAACCCAGTTGTGGGGATAAGGCAATTCTCAAAGCAAACATTGCCGTGTGATATCAAACAGAATGGAGTACATATTAAAAGGAAACAAAAAATAAAGTTTGATAGCACCTTCTGTACATGAATCGAATCCGCGACAACTGATCTAGCGACAACTGATCTAAATATGTAGGGTACGACTGGTGTAAAATTTCATATTTTATTTTTAATTGTTTTTAGTGGGTAAAAGAAACACTCTTAACAAATTATGAGACTTTTATCACTTTTCCCAAACGTACTAATAGGTCAGTAAATATACAAGATATTGATCTCATCATTTAGAAATATACAAATACAGACATACAAAGTACTTGTAAGTACTAAAACCAATGTTATATTAAACGAGTCACGATACTGGAAAATACTACTAGCAGGTACTGATAAGTACTAATCGATACTATTCAAATACAAACAAGTACGATACTGGTAAATACTACTGGCAGGTTCTAATAAGTACCAATCGATAATGTGAAATACTACAAATAAATACGATACTGGAGAGACTACAGTGAGGTACTGATAAGTACCAATCTACAAGTCTCACTTAAACTAGAGCCTATTCACTAATCACTAATCACCACCTCCTCGATGCTCGCGATTGATGGTTTTCCACCTCATGTTGTGACCGATACCCCGGAGGAAATCCTCGACGCTCTTTTCGCCATTCACACGCTGGCGGCCAAGCGTTCGAAGTCGAACTTGGAGATCTTGGTATTCTCTGCTTTCTAAAAGGTGCAGATTATGTTGGAGATTATGTCCAAGTATTAGTACCTTGTCACTCCGGTTAGTTAGATACTCCATGACATTGATGGAACAAAAGTGAACTTTCTTTGATTTAGAGTGTAGAAACCTTAGAAGTGACTATGTGTTTAATAATGGAACTCGATCGGGAGTTGTTTCAATTGCTTTATGATTCCTTAGTATTGATTACAAGTTTAAAATGAAGCATATATGTAAAACGAAAACACAAAAGAAACAGAATAAAAAAACGCAACAAACTTTTCTTATAAACTTTAGACCTGTTGTCGTATCCTACAGATATAGATCAGTTGTCGCTAGATCAGTTGTCGTCAGATCAGTTGTCGGGATACTACATGAATCGCCTTTTGATTACGGAGATCTGTTGGAAATGCGTGTGTATATGTTAGGCCCGATCTGCCGATCCGTCCCATCTGCAGATGGGCCTGTCCCGTTTACTGATCGCCAAATGGGAGGCCAATCGGGATTAGGCCCGATCTGCCGATCCGTCCCATCTGCAGATGGGCCTGTCCCGTTTACTGATCGCCAAATGGGAGGCCCATCTGCAGATCGGCCTCCCGTTTGGCGATCCACAGATGGGACAGTCCCGTTTGCGGATTTTTAGTTGCTTCCCATCTGCAGATCGGACAGGCCCATCTGCGGATATATTGTTAAATGAAACTTGAATAAAAAGAAACGTATTTTTGTCACCAACTTTTATTTTATGGACTACTTTGGCTGTTCTAACTTGAAAAATGCAAACTAAAGAGGTGACAACTTTAGAAGGGACAACAAGCGCATCAGTTACCCCCAAAGAAACAACGTCCATTATCTGGAATCTTGCTTTTCACATAGTGCTTGAAATGAGCGTCAACAACTTTTTCGGGATTTTCTAAATGACTAATAATTTGGTTGAATTTCTCATCACTTAATAAAACCGAACGATTGCTTGCTAAAATTTTCTGTATATGACTATCAACTCTCTGAGTCTTCCATTTTAAAGGTTTATTATTCAGCTATCGTTTTTATTACCACAAAATAATATAATTTTTCCATGTGATCAGTAGCTTAATATACAGTTCGGGTGACATCTCGAGACAATAGGGATTAATTGTTGTGTACACTTTGTCGAAATTTGTTCGTCTAGATTAGGGCATTACGTGCTTAATCTCTGCTTTTCGTTCGGATCACTGTTTGCAGAGGACAGGCAGCTTAGACACAGACTCAAATAAATTAGATTTTCCTTTGATTTTAAGTAGAAATGGACGACAGAGATGGAAATGTATGGAATATTTGATTTTGAGTAGAAATGGGTGACCGGGATCTAAATGTATTGAATATTTCTTTGATCCTGAGTAGAAGAGCAAGAATTTAATTTATTCTAAAAGAAAACATCCGTTTTATCGAAAAGAAAGACCGCTGAAAGTGAAAGAAATAACATTTTATATAATAGATACATTTAACACATTTTTAAATTACTTTTTTTAGGAGTTACCAAAATATCCGCTGATGGGCCAACCGTTCCGATCTGCAGATGGGATACAACTAAAAATCCGCAAACGGGACTGTCCCATCTGTGGATCACCAAACGGGAGGCCGATCTGCAGATGGGCCTCCCGTTTGGCGATCCGTAAACGGGACAGGCCCATCTGCAGATGGGACTGATCAGCAGATCGGGCCCAACATATATATCAATTGCATCAGTATAGGCTTAACATCTCAACTTCGAGCTCAACTCCGGTTCCCAATTGGCCCTTGATTCTCTATATAAACCGCCAAATTTTTACTCGCACCATGAAATGTAACCCCCCCCCCCCCTCAAAAAAAAAAAAACAAACAAAAACAAGCAAAAAAAAAAAAAAAGAAGAAAAAAGAGATGAATTTCTAATGAAAGACGTACACGGAAAAATCTTTAACTTCAGGATGAGCTTGAGCGCAATTTAAGTAAAGGACAACTGTTTCTTCTTATTTCTTATTCACCAACATTCAATATTTCGTCAAGATCCAAAATGTCCCAATATAGGACACCTTGCTTGGGACCCGGAAATAAAACCACCCCGGAAATACAACCAAACTGACCCAGCCCTACAGGCGGTCGTGTTTACAGGGTTCTTGTGTATACAAGCTGTCTCAGATTATCAAAATACAGCATAAACATGAAGTGTGCCGCGTGACCAAAGTTAGGAAAGGGGAAAATTTAAGGGAGAACGCAAAAACCAGACCTTTCTGTTTTAAATTTAGTTCTTGGACCTAAGGCTTTCAAGTTTTACTACCAAGTAGTGGGTGGGTGGGGGGGGGGGGGGGGAGTGTGCTCCCAATGTAGTTAGGTTGGCCCGGTATGTGCAGTAGAAATTGGGTAAGATGTTTAGAGAGTTTTTCGATCAGGTATCTTTAATAATAATAATAATAATAATAATAATAATAAAAAAACAATAATAATAATAATAATAATAAAAATAAAAAAAAAAAAAAAAAAAAAAAAAATAATAATAATAATAATAATAATAATAATAATAATAATAATAATAATAATAATAATAATAATAATAATAATAATAATAATAATAATAATAATAACAATAATAATAATAATAATAATAATAACAGTTTATTTCTTACGACATAGTTATACAATATCACATGTTGAATGTTTACAATAAATACGACATGCATAGATTAAATAGCCAAAAAAATGCAAAAACATCGACAGTGAGTTGCAACTAAAAACTTTAACAAACCGAACGGTAATACTGATATTTTAACTAGATTAAATGCAACAGAAACATTATTGAAAATTAAGCAGGTTGTAGGGGAGGAAGCTGTATGTATAGCGATTAGTTTTGCTTTTCGAGAAGTACTTGTGGGTATGTCGGAGAGAATACTTGGGATCATTCGGACCAGGGAGCATATGGTTGAGTTTGTGGTCTGGATTTTGCATTTTGTTTCGACTATTTGCAAGAGCTGTAAGGTTAGAAGACACACAAGGGCTGGTTCGTAACTTAGGTTTGAGAAAACGACCTTAAAGACGCGCCGCTGTATGCTTTCAGTTTTATTAACGCTTGAAAAGTAAACTTTTCAAACGCATTTGCTTTTACTCGGTGTGGAAAGTGTGGGCTGAAAGTACTCAAAGTATCTCTCTTTTTCCTTTTTTGTTAGTTTTTTTTCTTCTTTTTCTTCGTAGAAATTTTTTGCGTCGGTTTCCAGACGTCTCCTCCGAAACGGCTTAATTTAAGCTAGGCGAATGAAAGTTGGCACACTTATAGTCGACTATGTGAACTGGTGCCAAATAATTCTTTTATTGACCTATGACGTCATCAACGTCTTGTGGCGTCATGGATATTTCAAAGTTGAATATCTCGGAAACGGCTGGAGCTAGAGATTTCGAGCAAAATACGTTATGGGACTACTTTTTGACAAAGGACATCGTGGTAATGACGCCATTTACGTTTCGTTTTCCTGGTCGGTTTTAAAGCGGGATTTTGAGTTGTTGAGTGTTGAAGATTTCGCTTGCGAAATACGGTTCTAGTTTACCACTGATAAACAAAATACTTTAGCTGTTTACATGTAATAGGAGTTAAAGTGATGGGTCACAGGCACTTCTCAAGAAATGTGGCTGGATTGACTTTAGGGATTGGCTTAAAGGTTGCCCACTTCCATATTGGAAGTATGTAGCCTTTGCAAACGAAACGATTGAACAAACATGCTGGACTGTCATTGGAGAGCATTCTGTTAAAAACCAATAGCGAAAACCATCGGGGCCAGCTGCTTTCTTTGTATTGGTATTTAATAATCGTTTTTATACATCTTCTGCCGATATGATGAACTCCGATGGTATATCCTGGGTAACTTAGCCAGTTCCTCAAAATTGTCAACATAATAATTATTGGCTAAGAGCAGTTGTGATGAAGTCGATTCGGGTTTATTTTGTCCGGCAAGGGGTTTAATGGAGCCCAACACTTTCTGAGATCTGCCATTTGTAGAGTTTCAACGCTACGTTTGCAGTATCTTTGTTTTAGATTTTGTTTAGACCATACTGGTCTCATTGTGTACTTTTTATAAGTATCCATTTTCTAATCTTCAGCAGTCTTCTCCAGTTCAAGTTTACAATAAATAAATAAAAACATTTTTCTATTTAAGCAAATTTTTGAGAGCAATATCTTCAAATTAGGCATTTCTAACGGAGCTGTGATCGATTTGATACGACTTCCTGCACAGTCCCACTATTTTCACTACAAAGTACAGTGCCCCACCTGAACGGGGGGTTAGGGGAGGAGACAGACAGTGAAATGACGTGTTCCTTCAAAAAGTATCAATTTGTTTGCCCCTAAAACATCAAACTTCAATATTTTGCCCGCTCTTTGCATTTCCTGTTGTTGATACCCATTCCGAGGGAGTTGGGTGGTGGTTGGGGGGGGGGGGGGTGGGGGGTGGGGGTGGTTTCCAGGATGGGAAAGATATTTGGGAAATAGCGTATCTCTGCACACCGATCTGCTTCTGACTCATATTTATCTGTGATCTTTTGTAAATTCTCTTACAGTATTGTATGAGTAAATTAAGCCACAGATGCTTCATTCTGGATACATCCTGCTCTTTTAAATAGTCACCAATACATCTGCAGTGGAAACGCGGAAATGGACAACTTCTGTTGGTTGTTCCTATTTTAAAGTTTCAATATATAATGAACTTTGTTAGACTGACCATCAGCTAATAATAATCAAACACTGCTTTCTCAAGAAACGATATTTTTTACTATTTCAAATAATTCTTATTGTTTTCGGTGACAGTTTTTGTCCATATCCTTTATAGAACTTTTTCGTCAGCCAAATTCGTGAAATCAGTTTTTACATGAATTTATCGTGTGGTAGATTTTAACATGGCACAGCTTTAACCTATTTCGTACACATTGACAAAGTAAAAAAATTCAATGAATATCAGATGAAAAGTTATAATGTTTCTGTAGAAAAGTTTCATTGTCCTCCTTCAAAAGGGAGACAACAAATAATGCCCATTTTTTACTTGCAACATTTCATCCTTTAAATTTCTCTCATCTATAACATACCTTATTTTAGCATTTGTGACAAAGCTGATCTCTGAAACTGTTCCTTGTAAATTCGAACTGATAAATACGATATATATTTAGAAGCGAGAGATTACCTTCTGATAAGCTATTCATTCCAAGTAGAAAACCCCACTTATTAACATTTAATAAGCCTTTCGCTTGCAAGGGCTTTTTGAATTTGTGCGAGCAGCCGTTCGTATCTTTTTTTCTTGACAGTGATCGGATTTCCTGTGTCATCTCCTCCACTGGCACTACGGGTCCTAAGGCCACGAAACTTGGGACTTAGATAGAGCTTGATATGAACATGTGCAGACACTTTTTATTTTTGCCTTCAATTTCGTTTTCTTGTTTAAAACGCCACGTGAAAAGCATGTATTTTTTGCAAGTAAATGCAGTGCATTTAACACACAGCACAGAACATCACACAGTTGCTCAGCTTTGTGCAAGCTCTCACTGCGTAAATAGAAAGTCAATAAAACCTTAAGTCGGCCAAAACCAAACACTTCTCGGCTTATAAGACGTAGTCAAGCTGTGTTGTTTGCAATATATTATTCAAGAAATAATCCATTGAAGGAAGTAATTTTGCGTTTTAATTTTTGTCAAGTGTTTAACATTTTGCTAGCGAAATGAGGTTCTATTTAAAGATGAAAGAGTGTAGCTTCAGCACGCTTTGACATCTATTGATTATTTCCTGAGTGACTTTATAGCCTAAGAAAAGGTGAATTAAAGTATCTTGAGGTTTTCTTTTTTTTTTTATAAAACGCTCTTTTACGAGCAAAAGCCTAATCCACATTCTCAATATACAGAATCGTGCAATACAAAGCAAAGATTTTCGCATAGTGGCTCGAATAATTCTGACATAGATTTCCGACAATCAGAATTGTTGGTACCTTAGTACCAAGTCTTATCCGAGTTTTGCTCCCCTTTAGCAAGCACGCCTAGGTTAAGTGGGGTGGAAGGGCGGAATGCTATGACATAACTGGAGAACGCCAATTACCTTTTTATTCGTAAAGACCTTTTTGCGAAAGTAAAAGGCTAGTTTTACTGAATTTGCTTGTCTCCACTTTTATGCGGGACTAGAAACAACAGCAGAGAGCCAATCCCGGAATTTTTTCAAAGAATTCCACATTTACTCTTAAAAGAAACCTGATCCACGCAGGGTAAAAAGAATAAATAATGTTTAACGTGTCCAATCAATTTCAAAATATAATCAAGTGGGTTACAACTCCTGTACACCGAAGGGTGAAACATAGAGATAACGCATCAATGACGAAGCATTTCTCAGCCGACGACCAGTTGCTAACAATACCCCCTTCCATCCGCCCAGGGGATGGTAGCCAACCTCATAGCAAGGATCGAGTAACCAAGAAAGAAATCAAATAATCACCTTTATTTATTGATTCTTACACAAACGTGATACTAAGAACACCTAACTGAAACCTTGTTCGCAAACGGGTCCAGCGTTGTCAATCCCCACAGAGACTGATTTATCACTCAACTGAACGCACGGACTGACAGATGCCACTCAGTGTGTATTACTTGACCGTCCCTGGAAGCAAGGTCTCCTGACACTGTCAACCGACCTGGCAGATGACGAGCTGACAGATTCCTTCTTCTAGAATATATAACTGAATGTTGCAAGTCAGCTGTGAGTTGACGAAACCTGTTACCGCCTTGACTCTTCAGGTACTCCACTACTGTGGAGTTATCTAGATGAAATTCTACATATCTGTCCATCAGTCGGCGTGTCAATGTGGTTAACGCAATCCACACCCCTTGGAGTTCCAACCAATTTATGTGGCGACTCTTCATTCTCTCTGACCAGAGCCCTGCCACATGTTGCCTTGAAAATAGAGTGCCCACCCCAACAGAGACGAGTCAGTTTGCACCTCTAACTCTGGGAGGGTCCTCTCGCTCAGGCTCATTGGTCGCGCAACCAAGACGACGCTCGGTGTGTCTCCTCAGACACAATCATCGCAGCCTTGGGATGTCTCCCCCTACCACTCACAGGACGCATGATTTCTGCCTGAACTGCAGTGGAGCATGCCAAGGGGAACTGTCTTTTCCGCTGCTACCAAATAACCGAAGAAACTCCATCTTGCCTTGACTTACTTGTGATAAGGATTTAATAGTTCAGATTGCTAATCGGATCCTTTCGTGGCATTCAGGTGTTAGGTAAGACCGCACTAGGCTTAGAACACATCTCTCTCCCAAGAATACCGTAATTGTGCTTTAGACCGAGCTCGAGATTAACGGAGAGGCCTACCTTTAAAGCTTGCTTAACAAACACTTCCGTCTGCTGACTTGCTGTCTCTCGCTCGATGTGGGTTCGTCTAAGTCGTCTAAGTAGTGTGAAGATCATCATACCTCTCACATAGGCACACGCCTTGTATTTTCTGAGTTTGAAAAAGTATCTCTTAAAGATCAGACCCTAATCTCTGAAAGATACGTTGTTTGGTTGCTAAATGCACTGCTACGAGCTCCGTGGATATATCTTTCCGCTTTCAGTTTGAACTTCTTCGGGGGAGAAGCTCTCGCCATACTGTTGTATCTATATCTGTCTTAGCGGGAACTGCTATGGGCGTTTGCGTTTCTGCTGCGTGAGTAGGGGTGAATGATGAGTGCAAAGTTCTGCGACAAGGCCCTACTTTCCTAGTTGACTTTTTCCACTTCCTCCGGGTGAAACATTGGGTAAGTCATGCAAACGCATTTTCTACGGCAATGGCGTATGATCGTGAAACGATATAACGTTCAAGAAGTGGCCCGCTGAGCCCTCGATCGCCTTGAAATGTCAAAGCGAACGGATTGCATTTATGCAGTGCGCTTAGTCGGCTGGCCACCAGTGGGATCCAAGGGGATTAGATCGTCAACAGAACGATACGAGCCATCTTTGATGGCTAAGCGCCTTGATAGGCGAATGCGAGAAAGCCCTCACCAGTGTCTAAGCGCTTGAATTCCCTGCAATGTACTACTGGTGCTTTAGTCACATCCCACTCGTGTTGAACGCGATGAAGGAATCAGGCTGTGGATGTTGGGTCTGAGACGTCATTGCATTTGTGGTCCGTCTCGTTATGTTACAAGGGACTAACACTCGCGATCGCGTCCCAAACGGTACATATATTCTTGAGCGACCGACGTGACCAACAGAGACAGTGACTCTTCCTCGTAGGCGCCTAATCGGGAGGCGACGGCGTGCGTACGGGTGACAACCCGTTGCGACCTGATCTTTCCACAGACGCTGGCTGGGGAAAAAAGGGTTGACCTTGCGAAGCGGAAATTGCACTGGGGGTGAGAAACTATCTAGGCAACTAATCCTCTGAATTTCCACCCGCATCAGAATCCTGGTTATCAGAGCTCCGCTTCTCTACCGGTGAAGGACCTGGTTCGACTTGTACGTCCAGGCTCCCAGTTGAGAGTGTAAATCGGCCTCTATCTATATAACCGGAAAGCGGTGATATGTGCAGGTTTGCGAGTTCCGCATCTTCTACACGCTGTGTTAGCTAGATAAGGCTTGATGGAGGTAGTCCGGAGGACTCACTCTCACTACCTACTATGGTATCAGAGGCAAGCTTGGTCTTGGTCTTCGACGAGGGAAACCTAAGAATGGGGAGTTGGTCCACGCTCACGGGTATGGACACATAGCCCAGGGGGCGGATGGGCTTGAAGCCGTGGCTGACAAGAACGAGGAGAGATTCAGATAATCTACTTGTAGTAGGTAAGGTGTTAGTGCGGAGGGGGGGATAACGACACTCCCTGTAGGCTCTCCATGAGTAAAAGCATGAGTCACAGTTGCATCATCATTGGTTAGTGCTATAGAGACCGGGAACATGAACTCAGCCTCCTCGGACAAAGTTTTCTCCGTTTTCTTGGTGTAACGCAGCCCAGACTTTATGGATGATGGAGCGTTCACCACTCGCTGGCATGTAAAGCTCTGTCACTGTCTCCACTGTCTCAGAAGTCGCTTATGGCTTGGCCTTGTCTGACTTCCTGGGTCGGTCAGCGTCTGACTCAGTACCCATATACGAATGCACTGGAGAGGACACCTGGCCAAAGATAAAAGAGTTTGCCTTGTTCATATGCACTGACAGAGAATATACTATAACTCTTCTCTTAATTTTCCAAGTTTGTAGCGTATCCAAAGTGTCCCACTCTTTAGGGGGTAAGTGCGAACACTCAGAACAGGTGTCTGGTTGTTTACACAGCGGTATGTCTCGATCTCTCCTGCACCTGTCACAGAGCAGGTGTGGGTTGATGACCGGCGCTGGAGGAATGCATAACGTCTTATTCTTGTCGTATTGCACACTGGCTTCTATCATCTCTGAAACAAAGGAAAAAAGAGTGTTTGAGTAACTTTTCTGTAAAGAAACAACACTCAAATCAAAGACAGTCAATGTCTATACTCAACCAAGCTAGTCCCAGTTTAATGGTTGGTATTTGGTGACGCCTAGTCTGTTTGAACACAAAAAAGATGTAGCCCAAACCAAGACTCACCAAGGTATGGTCACTAAACCAAGGCCTTGGTGTGTGCTTGGTACTTGGTACGTAGACCAAGTTCGGTCGCAGGTACGCAGTCGTGACCCAAGACTGAGGTACCTACAGGGTACCTTGTACCAAGGTTGAACCTAGCAATGGTATGTGCTCAGTACTAAGTAGGGCAGTACGGTGGTAAGACCAATGCTTATTAAGTGATCGTTGGTAATGGAAGTCTGTAAGGCCCAGAAATGGCCGGTGAAGTGGCTTCTGAATCCTGACACTGCCACGTAACCCAGCTCCACTCAAGAATACGTCACTACGTCAGTAGACCACTACACGACCCCAGACTCTGCAAGTAGTTTGCGATACACCACAGAAATCAGCAATCTGAAATGACCTGTGTTTCTCATTGTGTTGTCAGCCAGTAACATTTATGAGCGAAAAGAAAACCAACGTGATACAAACTCAGATTTACCAGAAGTGAACGCATGAAGGTGACACCTTCAGGCACGATGAGTGAATTATACTTACGCATCAGTCCCAGATAAATAAATATATTATCCAAAGAATAAAGGCTGACAAAAGCAAGAAAAATGTGTGCTTGCTTAAAAACGCCTACGGTTGGTACCGCATGCAAATAGAGAATCTTTATAATGTTTTCACTAGAGCACCATCTATTCTGATTGGCCGAGATTTAGGCAGGGTCTGTTCTACCCAACGTGAGAAAAGTTTTCTTAAGCATACTTAAGAAGTTTTCTTATGCATACTTAAGAAGTACGAAAATCCTCAGTACAAAATGTAGATGTTGTGCCAATATTATATTAATATTTAGATTTAGCTATTGTTATTTAATATAAGATCCTGTATTTTGTAATATTGTAATCAGTATTCCTAAACCAGTTACTAATATGATTTTTCGACTTCATAAAAAACATCGTTGTTCAAAAATCCGGATTCTTTTTTTCAACCAAAACGTTTAATACAAATTGCGTTTACAGCTGGTGTCATATAGCTGCAACTAATATACCCGAAATAATAACCTCTACGGTCACTCATTGCAGAATAGAAATTATAATAGCGAGTGATTGATCGATTGCAATCGTTAATCAAACGCTTTTCAAAAGGCACTTACAATTAATGTTTTCAGGACTGAAAGGAAATGAGACTGTCTTTGAGGCCCAGCGGTATGCTAATTGTCAGCTAGTGAGATGTTACCTACAAGTTCGAAACAATTAAAAGAATATCAAAGAGCCTTAAAATATACATAATTGATCCCTGTTTAATTAAGCAATGTTTATCGTTAACCAATTTCACATTTACTATAAAAATATGATTATATTTTCAGAGAATAAAAACGGAGGTGCATTAGTTGGGGGGCTTTAGCCTAGGGGGCGCTTTAGCCGGAGGGCGCTTTCACCTAAACCTCTTAAGAACCACTTCGTAATCACAAAGACTTTATTAATTGAACTGATATCCTTTAGGGAGCAAGTTGCGTAATCTGCAGATAGAGAGATCTTATACTGAACGTCACCGAAAAATAAACCGGAAAATTGTTCCTCATTTCTGATGATGGTTAGATTATGTTCCCTGTGGTACAAATTGGTAACCATCTGTATCTACGAATTTTTAAAACGTTTCTAAACACGGAGTGCTTAGTTTTAAATAATACTGCTTTTTAACCAAACACCAAGTACATTTCTAAAAGAACTCCCCTTTTTGGAAAACGAGGAGTATTGAATGAACATTACTCCTCTCCCTCTACTTTTAACGATACTGGCACTCTACGTCGACCGCTTCGCGCTTCAAAATTACCCCCTACGCATTTGCTTTTTCTGGACACATATTACTTCTTGGCTCCACATGATACCAGGTGCCCCGTTCCCGCCCGAGCACTCAGCTCTCTTCCCTTTGCTTGGGTGAGGGGGATATGCTGGGTTACATCTATTAGTCTGGACTCCTTCGCCGAAATAACGAAGACAGCCACTCGCTTTCTTATTTAAATTTTAGAGAATTGTTCGGAGTGTCGAAACCTGGACAAATGTTGTTGTCATTTGGAAAGGCTTTGTTGTGCAGATGGGTGTGGGTATCGGGTTGCTTGGTTATCTATCCCGAACCAAGTTATTTGTTCTGTAATTATGAAATGCCCATTTTTAGTTCCCATTAAAGTGGCTTTTTGTTTTTTAAGAATGTTGTAGCTGTATAGTTGGATTGAATTGATGCTTAGAAAAGTATCATTCTACCTTTTTTGTACTCATCACACAGTTAAAACGTAATTTTAGTAATAATTAGAACTAATTCCTCTTAAGGATTTAAAAAATTTTTGATCAGCTCAAAGTACGTCATGAGTAATCTCATGTTTACCCGTCCTGGGCTTCGATATTCAATTTTCATCCTGCGCCGTGAACACTGGGGCCTAGGAAATGGTAGAAAGAGATGGGACTGATTGGAAGCATCTGATCGATCCAACTACACAACTACAACATATTTACAAAACAAAAACTTAGGGGGTAAAATGGGTATTTTGTTTGCACTGTTATTTTCAGTATGACAAACCAGAATAAAACAATCAGTTCATTCTTTTTCTGTCGGCTAACTGACGTAACTTTCTATCTGTTTGTCACTACAGACCTACTGGGAAAAACTAAAGTCTCCCTTTTTAGTGCCACCTACCTTAGTCGTGTAGTTGAACAGTTCAACAACGACCTATAGAATGTGCACTGTTGTGTTCCGTCTATGCACATAATACTGATGCTAATAGTACCGTAGAATTGACTGAAATTTATAAATCCTCTAAATTCTGCCCCTATGAGTAAACTTGCGTTACTCATGTGCACATGTGGAACCCCCTTATCCGGTGTTACCGGATCACGTTACTTATGTGTCCCCCTGAGGTGACTTGTGTGCCACCCGGTGCTGGTAAATATTTCATATTGCTCTCCCAGTGCGACCAACGTTTGTGTCCTCTGCAAAGCCAGTTTACTGTCACCTCATGGGGACACATGTGTACTTCGCTGTCTGCAATTCTGCCCAAATGTAGACTTAACTACTGTAGCAAATACATCGTAACAGTCATAAGGGTCTGAGGTGCATCAGATGCTCGGTTGCGTGGCTGGAGCATGTCTTGCCTTTGCCACGTCCCTTTATGGCTTGCTCTTGGCTCCGCCGTGGCCTTTGTATTCCTTGCCTTTTGATCTACAACATACTTCCCATCACCTTAGTGCCCGCAGCTTACCGTGGCATTACTTATTAATTACGGATTCCGTTGCCGTATAAAATAGCTTTGGCACGGAGTCCTGGGTGTAATCCTGTAAATAGAAGCGAAAGAATGAGTTAAGGAATTGCCAGCGGTGCATCTTGAGACCATGACACAACTTCTCCTTGACATGTGAATCTGAGATTGTAAGTTTCCTGTTCCTATGTCTATGTTAATATGAGGCAGAAACATTTTACCTAAGTCCACCTGTGGCTTCAGAACGTTGGATTTGCTCATGTTTTCTGAAGCAAAGCTAAAAGGAAAGTTACCTTGACTGCCAGATCCAGCAGTGGTGTGTTCTGCTGTTCCAGGAAAATGGAGACCTGAAAGAAATCTAGCATGAGCTTTAAGTTCCACTGCACTATGTGTCAGGCTGGCAGTGGCCTCTACAAAGAAAAATTTCGCATTTGTTTAGACAGACACTCAATGACACAATGTCTTAGCCTTAGTCTAAAGCCACTCGTTAACCCTCAATTGTTCTGGTGGCCACTGTTTTCACCCCGAATACGTCGGGAAATCAATGAGCAGCGGCGCCATCGCAGCCACTGGGTCTACCGATTTCATCAGACAACACTTCTCGAATACTTTCCATTGTGACGCATAAACTGAATGATTGGATTTTACATGGCTCTGTTGCACGCATGTACGGCCTACGTCGAAATCTCCTTTCTCAGTCAGTTCGTTTTAGCAACCAGAGGTGAAGGTTCATCGTGTGTGGTTGTGGGAGCCAGTGTGGCCAATGTGGTTGCCTCAGTGCCCGTGTGTGCTTCAGCAGTTTCTTCGGAGCTTCCTTTGTCCACCGCAGTAGCAGTGGAAACCGGGTTTGTTCGTAACCGCTAACAGCAACGTGATGCTCTGCTCCCTCCCTAATCGTTCTTCTACTCTCTCGAGGATCGTGGCTGCTTTGTCCACAGACAAATGCATTTTTGACTTTGGCCTCAGCGTCTAGACATAGTTGCTTGTTGAGTCACGTCTCCAGTTGGGGGGACCCGAAGCTTGCGCTCTCCACCACCCAATGAAATGGCGCCCACTCTTCATGCAGTACCAGTTTCTGTCTGGAGGCCATAACGCCTTTTCGCTCTGCCTGGAGGCCACGGCTTCTATGCTGATGGCTGCAACATCTCCCCCTTGGTCATTGTGTTGCTCCATGTACCCAGCGAGTACGCCCTGGTTTACGATAGTTTCCTTCCTAGCTGAGTGTTTTCTGCTCTTCCTGGACTTGTGCTCGCGGTGCCTCTTGGATGAGTTGAGTTGTTGGAGCCCGAGTCTTGCCCAGACATTGCAGTCACCTCATCGCGCAAGGGAGTACCGGGATCCTCGCCTGATGGCCGTTGGACGAGAATATCCACTGAAGACATTGCTCGCAATTACAGCTATTTATTACGTCTGTTGTAGTACTTGGACCGATGTTGGTTGCTTAAAGTGCGCCAAACTTTGAAGTGAACATGCCTGCACACTGTAAACGCTTTTCACGTTCACGGCCTTTTCACAATCTCTGCAATAATCATGTGGGTCGCCTCTAATACATGGCTTCTTTACCATGGCTATTCATAACTACAACAAATCACAAGAAAGTGCATTAATGTCAGTGAATGCAGAATTTGTAGTAATTTATTATGTGATCTCAAGCAGCAGCGTAACCACACAACGCTACACTCGTGTTATCGCTTGTTGTCGCCGTTGGTCACCATAAAGACTGATTTTGCTACTTTGGTAGCACTTACTTGCTCCATCAGAGTAACCCGTTTGTATTTGGCGAGTAACACGAGTAAGGCATATTCTGTTAAGTTGTAATCCATCGGCAAAGAAAGCTACCAGTTTGGCCGAAGTGTATCGCACGCCGCCAAAACTTCTCTCGTAAGTAAGTAGCACCTTCCTGCACTGTCAAAACTTGAAGTTAGGAGGATGGCGTGACTGTCAAGCACGCACCCTCTAAGACAACTTGCCACACTGTGGGCGGCTTCCCGCAAAAAAATAAAACTGTTTATTTCTCGGAGTGACGGGGCAAAAATTCAATGCTGAGCTTGCCTGTATGAACTGACGAGATCCCTCAAACGTTGCTGAAGATCGTGAAGCTGAAAACTCTCACGTACTCACGTATTACGTAAAAAAAGATCAAATTTGAACACTTGTTAAGGGTGCCTTTGTAATACCACAAAGAAAAACGGCAAAAAAATTTAAATTACAGCGCTGCCATCCAAACTTCAATGGCGTTTGAAAAGGCCTCTGGTTCAACTAAAGAAGTACCAAAGCGCGATACGCTAGTGACACAAACAACTACATTACCCATCAGACAGTGCCGAAACCGCATTTGTTCAATCATACTCTTCCTGTACAGGTTCCAGTGGATGGAATTCTAAACTTCACCCCAGCGATCTTCGACACTTCAAGTAACCTTCTTCTATAATGCGCATTCCTTACTTGGGACCTGGTAACAGCTCCAAAATAAAAAATCCACTAATGCTAGGAAATTTGTCTTCTTCACAGCCGTAAGGCTGAACATTGAGCACGGAATCCGTGTACCTATAAAAAATAGGGTTACGATGACTTACTTGGATTTTTTCGAAAACGTTTTGTACTCCAGTGAAACTTTTTCTAATTATTTTTGAAATTACATTTCAACTGTGTAACGGTCACAGAAAATAGGGGACAATACTTTTCAAAGCATTAGTTCGATCCAACTGCATCTATGAAGTATTTGTGTGAACAAAATACTGTTTCTTTTAAAATGTATTTCAAATGATTGTTATTTTTATGTAGAATTTTTAGCAGATATGCTGAGGCAGTTCAACTAATTTCTAAAAATGTAGTACACATGATTTGATGAAAAACAATTCAATAGCAACAAGGATGATTTTTTTTTATTTTGACACAAGTTTATAGAAAATGAGCGAAAAGGATTTCACAGACTGATTGCTTGTTCTGCTTGTGCTATTTTGTGGACCTGTTGCATTTCATATCTATGTTTTACACAGAACATAGGACGTAAAAACCAAATCACGCACAGTAGAATATAAGTAGACAACTGCACAGAACAAAATGTATACTAACTGATATGGGTAGAAGTCAACCTGTATACATTGGCAACAAAACACCACATTTCCTACTTTATATATGGAATTTATATATATGAAAACAAGGAATTTTATCAATAGAGTTCACTACAAGGCAGTAAATACACGTGGGCTAAATATTCTTGTGACCTGTATTATTAGCCTCCATACGCTCCATTCTGTACTAATAGCCATTTATGTATACTAACTGATATGGGTAGAAGTCAACCTGTATACATTGGCAACAAAACACCACATTTCCTACTTTATATATGGAATTTATATATATGAAAACAAGGAATTTTATCAATAGAGTTCACTACAAGGCAGTAAATACACGTGGGCTAAATATTCTTGTGACCTGTATTATTAGCCTCCATACGCTCCATTCTGTACTAATAGCCATTTTTCACAGCACTCGTAGACGTTAAACTGCACCCCTTTGGACCAGTTTACTGACACATAAAGAAAATATTAATCCCCCAGGGCATGTTATGTGTTACCATGCGGAGAAAGGGGATAATTTTGAAGCCAGACGCGGTGAGATGTAGGTGTGTATACGATATCACAGTGTAGCTTCCAACATAGATTTTACTTTGCAGTTGTATAGTATATATACACACCTATATTTCTTGCTGATATATTTTTTAGCCAGTGGTTTCTCAGTAAAATGTAGCTCGAACATCAAAAACAGGCAAAAAAGTGATCCTTTCATGACGCAAACATCTAAACTTGAGGAGAATTTTTTAGTCGGACATATAGGCAATAGACGGTAAGAAAGAGGGGATCTTGCCACTAACTAAAAAATAAAGGAAAAGCTTAGTTATGGTCCTCACTCTCCTTAGGTGATGATGACGTCACACTTTAGACTCTCATAATAGTGATAGTAGTAGCTAGGTTATGCCGTTCTATTTATTTTAACCTATTTTCCTTACAATCTCTCTTCCGGAAACAAATTATACAAAACAACTAAATATGACCAAGATTTCGTAATGAAATCGTGTAAAGAGTATCAGTAAAATTAACACATCATTTTCTTCTGATTTTGGATTTACTGCAGATATACACAGAATCGTATATCCAGGACTGTGTCTTCAGTCACTTCGCCATCAACGGCCTCGTGATTGCGTCATGGCGCGGCATGATGCGTCTCAATTACGCACTCATCTACCCAGACGACCACTGGTTCGCCGATCATTTCTGCCTCGGTCTCGGCTACGGTCTGTGTTTTCTGCTCTATGCCATTGATAAGCCAATAGCGATGACAGCTGCAAAATGCGCCAAAGTGGGATTCTGGTGCAAAGTTGTGTTTGAAGATATGTGTTTTATACTTGTTTTCATAGCGCATTGCATTTTGTGGCGTGGAGCATGGAATAGTGCAATAAGGTAGGTGAACGGATGCAAAATAGTATAGGCAGTTTCAGGTCTGCATTTATCACAGTCTATTTTAGGCATAAAAATGCGAAAAAGTGACCATTAGATAATAAAAATACTCAATAAACATAAAATCTTGTTAAATTACAAGAATATATTGTAAGTTTCTAAAGTAATGGGCTGCAGGGGTTCTAGGTTTTTAAGGAGACGGAGTATGGTTGTGAAATACTTCACGCCAAGTAAAAAGAATCGAGGGCATAAGAGTTCGAATCAAGCTATTTTCCAAGAACCGTTGTAATAGCGTCACCATAGCGATCGTATCTCAGAACCAGCCTTTCCTCAATACTATCCTATTTCGTAACAGCAACCTTGATTGTGCCACCATCATCACCTGGCCCTTAAACTGAATCTCCTCATCTCACCATAAAATAGCACTGAGGTGTACAAGGGTCATGAAAAATATTCCCACTTTTAAAAACAGATACACATTGACTGACCCAGAGAAGGGCGGGTGGTTGTGTTTTATCATTGGGTGTGCTGGCCTCATCGTCGTACAGAACCTCAGCTACCCTGGAGCCATGGGCTGTGCCATAGACGGTGAGGCTGCGGACACAGACGTCTTCCTCCAGTCCAAGTATCTCCGCCACTACCTAGCGCCCAGCATCCATGATCAACAGGTTAGATTAGGGTATGATTTTGAACTCACTGCATGGGTGGGGCACTACGCCTCAGTTTACTTACGGCCCAGAGACGCTCCCACCTACACCAAGATTTGGAGGCTTACTCAATTTTTAATGTTTTATCGAGTTAGAATAGTCACAAATTTGAATATTGATATAAAAACTTAAGTCTCAGTCTAAAAAAATCAGATACAAGTTTTGAAACTTAAGGTAAGAAAAGACTTCAGCAAAATTTTTAACGGCTGTTATGGATTTGAAAAATTATTTAGTTTTGTTTAGCTTAGTTTATTGGCAGTGGCTGCTACCAGTGTGGGACAGCTCTATTCTACATTCCCTAAATTAAAGATAATAATTGTCCTTTGATTTTACAGCACCTAGTATTAGAAATATAGATTTTTCACTAAATATCGATGAAAATAAATAATTTGTACGAGAGAAATGATAGTAAATAGTGTTAATATTATTACTGATACCATAACTTTCTATTTTCAATATCAGTATGTAAATCTTTTATATATATATATATATATATATATATATATATATATATATATATATATATATATATATATATATATATATATATATATATATATATATATATATATATATCTTCATAAATTTTGTGAATATGTTGAGAAAAAAGGCAGAATATTTTTTGTAAAAAATTACCCCTTGCAGAATTTAAATTGACTTAACATGCCAACATGTCGACTTAACGTATCGGTATCAACTCAATAAAAATACTAATAAGTGTGTTCAGCATAACCGATCTTTTTACAAGCTACAAAGGAGAAAGTAAAATAATATACTACTTCTTAAAAAAAAATTTCCTTTTGTTTTGACGCATCATGCAATATACTCTGCTTAAGCAAACAATACAGCCCGCCATTGAAATAAGTGCAACTCCAGGTATATTTCCTTGACCCTGGCTTAGATCTTGATCAAAGCTTCAGTTTAAAAAGAGAACCTATTTCTCAGAGGCGAAATATTGCTTCCGTCCTGCTACGATAATAGAATAACTTAATCGCGTCTCTAGCCCACAATTTGAACTCGAATCCAAGTAGCAACATTTCGGTAAACTGTATTTTCACTGTTTCTTTTCTCGATTGAACGATATGTAAAATTACAAATAACGCAAACGTACAAGAGCACTAAAGTAGCGTGTGGGAAGCCGAGTGCTCTCGAGATTGCGTCCATGAGCTTGTTTGTACGGCTGCCGATATGCGTAGCAGTCAGCTTAATGTTATAGAGAACACACAGCACGAGAATATCCGTCAAAATATCCGAGGTGAGCGTGTTTCTTACTGAACCTCGATTTGACTCGGCAAGACTCAACATGTTTCCTGCCATGGCGGTGACTGTGCGGCACTCGACCAACGCTTGATATCAAGAAAAACAGTTTTGTTCCTTGATGTTTTTGTGCTTCTGAGTTAGGCAAGACATATCCACTGATCAGTTATAGTATAGCCAATCGATTGATGATCACTTAGGGATACTCACGGTCCCCACGGCTTCTGAGCTTGCGTCCGTAACGGTGTGCAGAGTAGGTTCGGGCACGGCTTTTTCCACGACAAAGTTACACGTACTGTTGAAGGGCTTGCAAGGCATGAGGATCACTGTAAGACTACGGCGCGTATCGCTGTTGATACGTGTTTGATGATAAGGACGACGTTACGATATCATCAACGCAATGATGCGACCGAGACGTTTACCAACTAAGCTCTGGAGCTCATGTTTTGAAACGCATTTGCTGGGGTTGGTGATCCAGCAGCTAATTAAATCCCGAGTCTCATGTAGCTTGCCCTTTAGGATAGAGAGGGTGCAGTTCAGTGTGTTCATCGTATCTCCCAGGAAGGTGAAGCAATGGGTGATAGAAATGCAATTCCCAACTGATAGAGAAACCGAGCGAAACTAACAAGTGGCTGGGGCATTTTATGGTTTTCATTGCGTTTTCGTAGATCAAGATAGCAGATGACGGCTTTAATCCCTGGCGATGGAGCATCCGGCAAACGCTTTGGATTTCCGGTGAATGATCCCAGCGTTTAGAGAAGTCCCGAAAGGAAGAAGCGTGCCGATCATATATATGCAGTGCGAATCACCCTTGGACTTGCACATCACACCTGTTAGTTGTTTCAAGAAAGGGCTGAGGCTGACGTGGCGATAAACGGATGTTAGATCGGCCTTATACATACAGAATCCATTTCCCGTCAACGCTGCTGCGGTGTCGACTTACGTAAATATATAAATCGAAACTGTTCAATGCTCCACTGTCAGACTGCGAGCAGTCGTGGATTGGTTGGCTGTTTAGTTAGCCTAAAAACCTAAATAATATCGCTATTCGTAGTGCAGCTCATGAGAATTCTTAGTCTGCGTGCTGGTCCTTAGAGCAAGGACAGAAACAACATTGACTTAAAATACCAGTGCACCCCAACACAATAGGCCGTGCTGAATGTGACATGTGTTCCTTCTGAGCTGCAGTTTTCCCGGGTTGAGGGGAGGTGATGTGTTGTGCTCTCACAAATATTGGTTACCATATGTGCCCATCACATTTCAAAATCACTTTAAACAGAGAGTACCAAAGGTTAAAAAAAATCCCCTTTTTATTCAATGAGGACACCATTGTCAATTTCACCCTCTAAACGCAGAGTGTGAACTTTAATACTGAAATATATACTTTTAATAAATTATATATTAATGAGTACAGGCTCAAACAGAATGCACACTGCCCCAGTCATAGGGCGAAGACTAAATGGATATTTAGAACTGCTTACATGCAACGTTTTGAGTCCTACCCTTTTGCTGAGTGCAACTGCAAACCTCCATTAACTTAAAACACTTGTCATATCATATAGGCAATTTAACTAAAAATCTTATAATTCTTATATTTGTTTACTTGTTTTACATATATATTAACAATACCCTTTCCTATGGAATGTGTCTGTGTTAAACTAAGGCTTCTACTGCATCTATGTACAAAGTGAAGTGTTTGGCCTGAGAATGATCTAAGATTTTCCACCTTTTTACAGAAAAGTAGTAATAAAGAAGAACTTGGCAGAGAACTAGCACTTGGAACGGGATCAACCAATGACAAAGTGACAATGGCAAATCCCCTTTAACTGCAGACATTTGATGAAGAATTGCTTCTGAAGCAAAACCTATAACAAATTTCTGTTAACGGAAACAAGATTTCTGTGGAAATGTGGGTGCGACCACAAAGAGTACTCAGTTTTCAAGGCATTATAAACTAGAATATGAATTCTACTTAATAAACGTATTCGCTCTACTTGTAAGCGATTTGTTTTTGGTATTAATTAAGAATTTCTCACACATTTTAGTGATTACACATTATTAAGAAAGCCAAAGTATCTTTAGTCTTTTTCACATTTATTAGGGAATTATTGATATCAAGAATTAATTTTTGATATAAAAATAATTTTTCATATAACAAATTAATTTTCGATCTCAAAAACTCCATAGATTGATATCAATAATTAATTTTTGCTATCTGTAATTGTATTTTTAATATCTCTAAATGCATTCTTGATCTCAAAAATAATTTTTGATATCAACAACTATTCAGAGACCTCAATAAATACTTATTGCTATCAAAATTATTTAATAATACCTAAAATTGAGTTTTTGAAACCAAAAATTCAATTCTTGATAGCCAAAATGAAATATTTGAGAGCAAAATATGAATTTTGAGCTCACCAATTCATTTTTCTTTTATTGATATCAAGAATATATTTCAGATATCATTATTTCATAATGATACTTTTATAATTGTTTTTTTGAAATCTGCAAATCATTTTTTGATATCAAAATATCAGCCAATTTTTTAAATAAAAAATTCAGAAACACACATCTGTAAATAAATAATCAAGCAATTCTTGAGATCAAAAATTGTGTTGCTATTATTGATCTCAGTAATTCAAGTTTTCATCTCCAAAATTTAATTGACGATTTTTTTATATTTTGTAAATGTGTGTCTCCCTTAAGATCTATATTGATTTACTGATATCTTTAATTATATTTTGATATCAAAAATAAGCATTAAATGTTAAACATATTAGTTTACGTGCTAAATTTTATCATTAATAATATAATATATAGTTATTAAACTAGTTTTCGTGAAAAAAACACCACTTTTATGTTTTCCAGTAAGGGTAAGTATACAGAGATAAATCGCTCACTTTCAAATTATATTTTTGTTTCTTGTGTTTTTGTTTGTTTGTTTTGCAAACCATTACTCCTTGGGCAGCCTCTAATGCTAAACCATTTTTTCTTACCACGGAACAAGGAAAACCAAGTTGATAAAAACAGAAATATTTGATTATCAAAGAGTTTTAAAAATGCGCAAAATCATGTACGGAAATTACCAGCAATATATTCTAAAAGCTTGTATACGATTCTGTGCAAAATTTTTGTAATCATGATACAATCCTAATCCTATTCCCCTAAAACAGACACCAAACCACCTCTCCAGTATTTACCGTTTGCCCAATTGCCTTGTAAAATCAACTGTACTAAATTTCTTAGCATAAACCTGCCGCTGGTGTTCAACTTCCCTCAGCACAACCATATACAGAAGGTAATGAATTAACTACATCAACCGGACTTTGACTCCTGACTGAGCGACTCATAATGTAACACCTCAGTGAAGGAGAGATCAAAAATCCACTAAAAGAGACCTTGCAAATCATCTGTTGACTGCTTTGTCGTCAGTGTTTGTGCTACAGTACCTCAAGAGAATGCAAGAATGTTCAAGGATCGTTTGAAATCCCCAGCGTTGTAAGGTTTATTCAAAATGCTCAATTAACAAAAGCGCCTGCAAAATCAATACAGAAAAAAATCCAATCTGGCCATTATTTTATAGAAAAATTAGGCGTCTCTCGTACCATGTGCTTTCGTTAAAGATCGATCAACATGGGTCTGATGACGGTGACAGACTGAACCTTGATCCTTACAATTCACCCAGTCCTTCATCTCTCCTTCGATCAAAAGCTGGCAGTTGTTCTTTTCTCCACAGATGTCTGAGATCAACACAATTTCATATACTCTACCTAAGTGCAAAGAAACAAACATTTCAACAGAACAGAAGAAGAACTTTTTCAACAATTCACAAAAAATAATTGTTGCAGAAGGAGCTACAACGGAGATTAGCCCATCAGGTAAAATGTGACAGAAGCAGCCAATGATATTATTAGTGGCATGAAAAGAATATGGTATAATTTGCTATTAGCTTATTCGCCGCTAATTATTGCTACTTACACCCCAGCTTTTATGCTTACTATTTTTTATTCAATATTTATATCAGACTATGTATCGAAAGATGTGAAGTAATCTTCACCTTATTGAACGAATTCAAGCATATCAATGTCTTCATTCCTAGTGCAACTAGCTTTGTATATATGTAATAGCACTTTTTACAAGTTATGCCATTTTTTCGTTTTCATAAGCAAAGATAATTTATATATACTAAAACAAATTTATTTTGTACATTTTTACACAGAATACATCGTAGCTATTCCTTACGACACTCTGTACGTTCTCTTCCAATGAAACAACCATAAATAAATAATTGCACGAGGTTCAACATTTTTGAAGCACAACTGCAATCACACCTAAGTTTTATTTTACAAAACACGCTATGCATAAAATACATTGAACTGCCTATGTACAGAAGTTTTAAGTTTACTTTTTAACACCCCATGCGCATATTATGGGTATTTCTGACTTCACAGCATTGCTATCACTGCAATGGATCATTGAAGATCTGTCTGAGTTATCTGAAAGAGTTACAATATTTTAGTGATCAGATAAATCTAAAGGTTTCATACTTATTAACACAAAACCTATAATATATTTTAGTTCATTGTACTTGATATCTAGTTTATATGAATATTATGCTACATATTTTAAGGATGGCGAGAAAGCCATATCTACAAATATATTGGGGAGCTTCACCTCATTTGATTATATGCTTATCGACATAAATATTAAAGAGTATAGAAGATACTTCTCAATGTATGGCCCTTTCTAACACCCAAATGGCTCGTAAAAAAGTTTTCCCACTAAATTTTTTGTTTGATGAAATGGTACGGAATAATATGATGTTTCACATATATCTCCTCTTTTGTTTTTACATTAGTTATATATTAAATCATTCAGACTTTGCTTAACAATTTTGAATCTTTGTCAACATAATTAACTTAATATTTTGCATTGGATTCAGAACGTGCAATGTAGACAGACTTCTATAAGTCAAACGATTTTCTTTTGCCAATGGACATTAAATCAATAAAATTCTTCTGAGAGTCAGAACTAAAGATGTGCATGTTTAAGGGGAGCTATATATATTTACTTCGGCAAGGGCGAATCAATCGTTCATTGCAGTTTTTAGTGAGAAGCATCTATTCATTTTTTAAATAAATTATTGTGGCACATTAAAGGAGGCCTAGTAATAAATGTATGTCTCTTGAAATACAGATACATATTAATGAAAGAATCATTTAACACTTTTCCTTTACTTCAGAGTTTAAACTTAGAACAATAATTATTATAAATGTTACTTGAAAAAATATCGTTCAAGAACTTTGGAAGCGATTAAGCAATTCTTGCTGTTATATAATCTCACACATCCTTTCACTGAATAATGAATTGCTAAGTTTTGTAGGGAAGATGTCCCACAAACATATTGACCTTTTCTCTAATTTACAGAAAGAAAGCACTAAACAAACCGTAAAATATGTTTCTGTAGCTGACCTAATGGCAGTGTCGGAGGGATCATCATTTTTTCTAAATTCCACTTTATGATAAAACATTTTCAAAAATCTATGGGACACATGTTTCCGAGGCAGTAACTGAGATTACTATTTTCCATGAAAACTTGCCATTTTCAACAGAACAAAAGCATTTGTGGTTGAAAACAACTCAGTGAACTCTATATCAGATAAAAATTTAAGCGCGGTTTATATGTGAACTATTCTTTTGATCCCATACAAATTGCTTAAGTGATGAGGAAAAAACTTGAAACGTGAAGATATACAATAATAAAAATAAAGTAACCTCTACGGAGATTTATTACCATTACGTGTCACAAAGAACATTAGAACTTTCCCACAGACACATGTAAAAAATTGCATTAGTACATTACTACTCCCTGGGTAACATAGAAGCACTCTTGTGTGACTGATACTTACGGATTTAATGATTTTCTTATTGAATTACCAATATCCTAATCGGCGATCATTCAGGTGTGCGTATTTGCAAAGAATCATATCCTGAAGTTGACCCAGGATTGCATCTGGTTCCTTTCATTTGCTACGTGCAAAAGTTCCCAAGTTCCATACCACGGCATCACATTTTCCAAGGCCTGACGATGAACCTGTTCCTATACATTTTTGCAATGCATACTACTGCATTGTACTTGACCAAATTCTTTCAAATTACTGGAACCTGGACAATGAAAAATTTGAAATCCTTAAAAGCAAAAAATTTGCCTTCAGCCTAAGATGTGCCATATATGAGCATACTTGTATTAAGTCCTGCAAGAGGCAGAGTAAATCGAAGCCTCTTTTATACAGCTAATACCACATATACTCTACCATCCCAAACATTTATGCTTGCTATACTTGAACGAAAATCAAACAGAAAGGTAGAACCATGAACAGTTTTTCATCTCGTTTGGTGAATGCTGTTGTTTGAGTTTACATAATTTTGTTTGGCCTTTTAAATTACACAAATGGGTACATTTCGGTGTCTGAGTACTAATTTGCCGTTACCAGAGTTGAGGAGTTTTATAGAAAATTTAAATACTGTTATTATATGGACTTTCCCACGTCCCACCTTTAAGGAGTTACTCCAACAGTCTCCGACATTCTATTAAATGAATTTATGTTAAGATAAAAGACTGGCAACCATTATCGCCCGTTATCAATCCAGTTCCTGGCTGAGGCTGACACTGAGAGCACTAAAATGCCCAAAGAAATTTCACCGGCTTTGACCGGCTTTGAGAGACATATGAAATATTATTGATTTTAGTGAGCACGCCTCTAGAGTCAATTATATACTTCTTTACTGGGTTTTCATATTTAGAACTGTTGACTTTTGAAAAAATTCATCTTTATGGAGGATGAATGACTTAGTGACAATATTTTGTTGTTTCTTTGAGTTGATATTTCTTGAGCACTCATAGACAGGTCTAACACTCTATTGATAAGAATACTCTAGATGTATTGAT